>PVIH01005721.1:6948-120176 GCA_004025045.1 Sigmodon hispidus | reverse complement strand
TCTCAGGATTAATCATACTGAATTTTGAAATATTAGATCAGAAAAACACAATGATTGGAGAACTAGCTCAATCATGATACATTATTTTATCAAAATATTAAATATATTCCCTACCGATTTTTTAACTATTTATAAAATAAAACATTGTATCTATATTGTTTATGCAGAAAATTGAAAAAAAATACTACCATTATTTCTGAGGCAAACTATACACTGAAAAAAAACTCTACAAAAAAACTACATGTAAAACAAACAAAACTCAGCAAAGTAAATAAGAAAACAGAAAAAAATGATACCATTTGTTATTTTGTAAGAATATAACATCAAGATTTTCCAAACCTACTATTTCAAATTTCACATAATGTCATACAGCAATTATTTTAGGAATTTGAAGATGATTAGGAATGAATATAAATCAAATGTTACCTCTCACATCTATAAACAAATCCTTCTATAGTTGAACTTTATTTGTATCACTACCTCAAAATAATGACATGGAGACATCTTATTAATTACAAAAGTTTGGCATTAACTTAGGGATATTCTCAACTAGCTCTTATAACTTAAATTAGCCCATTAATATTAATCTTCATTCAGCCGTATTGCTTGGTATCTCTTCTTAATACTGTACATCTGATTTACTCTATATATCACTGCTGAGTCCCCTGCATCTCTTCTGCCCTGAGTTTTTTTTTTTTATTATGAATAAATTATTCTTCCCAGAAGCCCTACTTATCCTCTCCTATCAAGCTATCAGGTTTCTATCCCTTTTTAAAGCAGTCAGGAGGTGCCTTGGCAGAAACACATCATACAGGTGTACAAAAACTTTTGTATTTTCTTCTATTTCTTTAAGGGAATTTTTAACATCCTCTTTTAAGGCTTCTGTAATTTTCATAAAGGTGTTTTTGATGTTGTTTCCTATTCATTGCTCTGCTTAGGTCTTGTTGTAGATCCACCAGTTTCTTCTGGTGTTGTCTTGTTCTTTATATTGTTATGTGTATTCTTGTACTGGCATCTGTCCATTGCTTCTGTGATTTATTCTTAGTCACCTCATAGTCAGTTGTGACTAGAAGGATTATGAGTCTTCTGTCTGCTCTGGACATGGGGTCTGCACAATCTTTGACTCTGCTCTTGACTTGTGTCCCAGTGGTTCAAAGGCATCTGTCTATAATGAAGCAGCTTGCCCTGGAGGCTGGGCCCAGCCATGGGATGTCTCCTGCTATATGTCTCTAGGGATCAATGGAGAAGGTCTCTCCCAGCTTTAGTCTAGGACCAGGCTGAGTGTGAGCATACGAGGTCAGAGCTGAGGTGTGTCTCCCACCCCAGAGATGAATTCTTTGTGTGGCCCATGTGCTGGAATCTGCTCACCTCTGACTCTGCTCTGTACATGGGTTTACTATTTAAATGCTATTTAAGAAATTCTAGATTTTTTATCAATTAATAATTCTTTTCATTTGGGATTTATTGGCCTCTGATAACTACTTATGAAGTTTACCTAACATTTTTTTAAATTTAAACAAATTATTTATTTTTATAAAGAGGAAAATGAAACCCTAAAAATAATAGAAGTACGATTCTCAAACTCAATATTTTCTTTTTTTCCTTTATTATTATTATTATTATTATTATTATTAACAAAGAAGTCACGCTTTCTCTCCCTGTATACCTTATTTAAGGTCCCTTCCCCCTCCCACCATATCAGGTCATTCTTTCTTCTCAACAACTCCCCATCCCCTCCCTGGGCAGGCAGCAGGCAGTCCCATGGTCCCACTGTCCCAATATTGCTTAGTTCAGGAATGATATATAGCATAATTATATAAAGCTATATAATATTTACCAGGATTTAAAATGAAGAAACCAAATTTTAGAGACATTTAAGTTGAATAAGGTCCTTTTAAACATTTAATGATTTTAATACAGGAGATGTACATATCATGTAAATGTATTTGCCTCAAATAAATTACTGCAAATAATACATAAATTGCTTAATATACACTTCTGGAAAAATAATTTGACAATATCTTAGGCACTAAGGAAATCCCAAGTCTTATCCAATTTAAAAATTCTGTCATCCATTTTCTTTAGTGAGTAGACATCTTAACCCATTTCTTAATGCTCCTAGTTAGGTGTCTTTTTTGCAATGCTTTGTGCTTCTTAATAATTACAATAGACTATGCATGTGTTATTGTAAATCATTGCTGCTTATAAATATTTATGATTTGGAATCATTACTCTCATATTCAGCTGTGTTTTATAGTAAGTGGAATAGAATCATTTTAAGAATCAACTTAGAACTCAAGTTATTGATATAAACATATGCTGAGAAGATAGAAAGGAAAAAGCATATAAAATAGAACTGTTTTTTAAGGCTTTCTGTAAATAACAAGTGGCTGAAGTTTGCTATAAATTTTTTAAATTACATTGTGCTTTAAAAATTAAATTAAGATAAGAACTCCTGATGAGTTAATGTGAAAATTACTCCTACTCTATTATTCTATACTTTCCATCCTTAGTGATTTATAATGTCTGTAATTTTTAAAAAAATTTATTAACTACTACTTAAATTTTAAGGCTGTATTTAAAATTAATTTACTAAAAACAAGATAGTTGCTTAAAAGAACAGATTTTAAATGCTCTGAGAAATAATTTTCCTACCATTTTAAGCAGCTCTCTGAAGGCCCTTGATTTCTGTCAAGTATCATTTGTTAGCATTTTTAGTGTCATTAAACTATTATAAAATACTTTACATATTTATTGCAAAATAAATTACATAAAATGTGTCCTTTAGAGAGCATTTATAAAATTTAAATATATGTACTATTTGTAGATGTTTTGCAGCATATTGTAGCATTTTACATTAATTAATTAGGATATAATAGTTTCTAGTAATTATTCCCACTGTAACATGGTGAAAATATTACAAAGTATTTATGCAAAAGGACAATTTACCTTGTGTACTCCTAGGAAAACAAATCTACTAAAGAAATAAACAAAATTTTTTACCAAAGAAATGTTCATAAATCAGCTGACATATTTATTTTAGCTTCCCATAAGTTATTTTTACAAACTTTAGTCCTCTGCTTAGATACACAAAAGATAAACAAATAGCATCTGAGGTTACCTGACATACATTTTTAAATTCTTAAGTGCTTGTCACAATTCCTTTGATAAATCTTCACCCAAGCAATATCTATCTATAAATTTCAATATTTAAATCATTTGCAAGGATTTACAAAGATGAAAAAAATATACTAACACTATAATCTATTATTTGTGAGGTAAAAGCAGAACACAAGAATAAAATCTTTTAAAATGTGATACTTAAGGTGATATATAAAACGCTATTTAAGTTTGATTCTAATTTAATTTATATGAACCAAATGAACAATTATTAGCAAGTAATCTAAACCCTCAATGTATCCTATGACAAAAGAGATTTAAATATTTTCATTCAGGTGTTACTAAATAAGTAATGTGATCCTTAAAATATCCATTCCTGCTTCACCTGGCTTGGGAAGATTCTTATAGCATTTTGCATTAATTTCCCCATTTATTTCTGATGAAACAATATTTTCAAAATATATAGTAATTATGCATATATGCATCAAACCCTCTCATGGCTAGGTGCAATATTAAAAGCATGCTTGAAATCCAAATGAACAATTAGGAAGATTTTGCTCCCCACTAAATAACTGAGTAATTGTATATATCAATAATGCCTCAGAAGTTACAATTCTTTAAAAGCTTCAAGCTTGCCTAAAAAAAGGTGTATATACCTTTAAATATTTTTAATAATTTTATTTTGATGCTACTTGAACACATCAACAATGAATTTAGAACATATCCACCATCATCTTTATCCCCCTCAAATTCCTCCAGGACAGTAATGTTGTGTCCTATTTTGATGTGTTCCTACAAATAAAGCTTGCTTGGCATCAGACTATCCCTAGCCACTAACTGACAAATATTAACCATACAAGTTTGAAGGACTGTAGATAGAGAAAAGACAGGAAACAGTAAGCCAGAAATTGAGAAAAGATTAGCCATTTTAGACAGAGGTACAGAAGTGGTGAGAGGTGATTGGTTGCTGCTTTGTGCCTCTCTGATCATTCAGGTTCTTTCTCCGATATTTGACTCCCAAATTTATCAAAATTATCAAATTTATCATACTCTTCATTCATATCACAACTTCAAATTTTTTCTTCTTCTCCTCCTCCTCTTCCTCTTCCTTGTTCTCCTCAGACTTGTTCTTCACCTTCAGCAAGCATACTGTGTCATATTGGTACCATCTATATACTTATTGGTTCAGGGCTCCCGTCCCTGTAGGATGCTTAACTAACTACTTCCACACTGAAGTAGGAAACTTATTCTTTCTCACCAGCTGCCATGAACTGCAGTAGATCCTCAAATACGAGTGGTGCCTTTGAAGCCTATTCTCCATACTGGAGGTTTACTGTGTTTTCTTTTTAACACATCCTTACAAGGGGATGCTTTAATATTAAACTAATAAAGGCAGCCCTACATTGAGAAATAACAAGGCCTCCAAAAAATGTCTCTTTATTTTTCTCTATGATGACAAAATATACAAAAACATCAAAAAAGTCACCTCCAACAAAGAGCTCAAGGTTTGCTATCTTAATGTTACTAGTATTGAAAACTATAACTGATGTGAGTTTATGAGTAAAATAGCTTTGCAGTGACTAAAAGAAATTATTTCACAGCAATATTCAAAAACCCCCATTGTACTACTGTAACTAAATGTATTTTACATATTTGAATTTTAACATTTATGTATTTTTCCATTAGACAGATTTAGACTAGTTAAAACATTATAATATTGATCAAAATGATTACAAAATGTCAGAGAGACTCAGAACACTTTTTTTTTAAACTGGTTATTTGAGAATTTAGTGTATTTTCAACAGTTACTCCTTCAGTTTTTGTTTTTTACAACTCTCTACCCATTCTTTGGCATAAAAAATTTAAATAATTTTCTTCTGTTTTTTTCCCTCTCTTACCATTCTCCTTCTTCACTATCACCTCATCCTGCTCTTCCTTCCCTTCTACTACAACATTTTCCTCCTCTCCTTCTTCTTTGTTTTCTGTCTTCTTTTCAATTAAGTGTAATATGTGTTGTCTAACTAGCCTTAGGATTGTTGCCAGTACTGATGTGTAGTCAACATCACACATCAGGTAGAGAGAGTCATATCATAAATACTAAAACCTGACTCATTATAAATGTTTAATAAAGATCTGTCCCATAGTTAACTCTGTTCACTTATAATCTCTTTACTTGTTTTTCATAGTTTTGTATGGATCAAAAATAATGAACTTGATGTACAGAGAATATTTATATCTCAGTCTCAGGTGTTTAATTGTTTGTGAGCCATTTGTACTTAAGGTAGTATCACTACTTATTATCTGTTGTCTTATGATTAGAAGTATAAATTTTTTCAAAGTGGTAGAAATGACTGAGTCTACTGTTTACAATCATTGTGCAAAGCTATTCTCATATTTGAGTCTCATAATTTCAAATTTGATCAGTTTTTGATCATTTAATAATATTTAACCTTACTTCTAAATATTTATGTTTCCAATCTCAATTAGTAAATCTATATCTTTATATTGGATGAGGACTCAGTACTTTAATTTTTACTATTAATTTTGGTTTTCCAATGATAATTTCATTTTCCCATTTTGTGTGGAAACTGACAGCTCTTTATAAGGTTAGAGTTTCATTTATTTTAGAAAAGTGTATTAAATTTATTCTAAGATTAAGTTTACTCTCTTTATTTTTTTACATACTAACCACAGTTCCCCTTTTATCCACTCCTCCCACTTACCTCTCAGCTCTCCCACCATTCACAACTCAAAAAGGAAAAGGCCTCCCATGGGGAGTCAAGAAATCCCACATATCAATTTGAAGCAATACCAAGACCCCCTCCCCTCATCTTGTATAAATCCTAAGAAAGGTATTTCTCAATAAGGAAGGGGTTCCAAATAGCCAGTTCATGATTAGGGTATACATCCTAGTCTTATTGCAAGAGGTACCCCCAAACTGCCCGTGCCACACAACTCTCATCCACATTAATAGGGTCTAGTTTTATCCCCTGAAGGTTTTCTAGCTTTCAGTCCAAAGTCAGTGAGCTTCCAGTAACTCAGTTCAGCTGTCTCTGTGGGTTTTCCTAACTTGACCACTATGCTCATATAATCCCTTTTCCCTCTCTTTGACTGGGCTAGGAGCTAATCCCAATGTTTAGCTATGGATCTCTGCATCTGCTTCCATCAGTTACTGGACAAAGATTCTATGAAGACAATTAGGGTGGTCAATTTGATTACAGGAGTAGCCATTTCAGGTAGCCTCTCCACTATTACTTGGAGCCTTAGCTGGGTCATCCTTGTGGATTCCTGAGAGTTTCCCTACCTAGCACCAGGACTCTCCACAACTGTCAAATAGCTTCCTCTCTCAAAATCATCTACTTCATTGTTATGCATCTCATTTACTCCCCCAAATCTATCATCTCATACCATCATGTTCTCTTCTCACTTTGCCTTAGCTCCCCCCTCCATTCTCCTGATTTACTCATGAGATCTTATCTTGTTCTGCACCAAGGGGAAACCATGGATGTCTTTTGTTGAGTCCTTCTTGTAACCTAACTTCTCTGGGGTTGTAGATTGTAGCTTGGTTATTCTGTGCTTTATATCTAGTATCCATTTATGAGTACGTATGTACCATTTTGTCTTTCTAGGGCTGGGTTACCTCACTCATGATGATTTTTTTTTTCAAATTCCATCCATTTGCATGACAAGTCTAAGATATCATTTTTGTTTTTCCTCCTGAACAATACTCTATTGTGTAAATTTACCACATGTTTTATCTATTCTTCAGTTGTGTGGCTTCTAGGTTTTTTCCAATTTCTGGAAACTAAATAATGTTCCTCTGAACATAGTAGAGCAACCGTCCTTGTGGTATGAATATGTGTCCTTTGGGAATATGTCCAAGAGTGTTATTTTTGGATGATGAGACAGATGGTTCCCAGTTTTATGAGAAACCACCATATTGATTTCATAAGTGTCTGTACAAATTTACATTCCACCAGCTATGGAGAAATATTTTCCTTGCTCCACAGACCATCCAGCATAGGCTGTCATGTTTTTTCATCTTTGCCATTCTGACAGGTATAAGATGTTATCTCAAAGTTTTTTGAATTTGCTTTTCCCTAAGAATGTTGAGCAATTCTTTAAGTGACGTTAAATCATTTGATATTCTTCTATAGGAATTCTCTGTTTATATCTGTACTCCATTTTAAAAATGGATTATTTGGTATTTTGATGTCTATTTTCATGAGTTATTTACATAATTTGGAGATAACCCCTCTATCATATATTCAGTTGGGAAGATTTTTGTTTATTTTGTAGGCTGTACTTTTGTGTTATTTACTGTGTCCTTTGCCTTAAAGAAGCTTCTTAGTTCCAGGAAGTTCCATTTATTAATTGTTGCAAGGTAATCTAGGTAATTGTGCTACTGGTGTTATATTAGGAAATAGTTTTTTGGTTTTTTTTTTGAGGTTATTGATTCATTTGAACTTATGTTTTTTGAAAAATGATAGATATGAATCTATTTGCATTCTTTTTTCCTTTTATTATTATTTTATTATTATTATGAACAAAAAAGTCACACTTTCTAACCTTGTATATACTTATTTAAGGTCCCTTCCTCCTCCCACCATATCAGGTCAATCTTTCTTCTCCACATCTCCCCATCCCCCTCCCTAAGCAGTCAGTAGGCAGTCCCATGGTCCCATTGCCCCAATATTGCTTAGTTCAGTCTCCACTCCTGTCAGATGCAGTTTTCTCCCTCAAGAGTGAGTCAGGTGTTCCTATAGTTGGAGTGGGATCCGAAGGGTCAGTCCAGGGTGTTTCTGATCCCAAGCTGTTCAGTGGTTGTGGTTTGCAGCTTGGGAATGCTTTGCTTTTTTTCTTGTTTGTTTGTTTGCATTCTTTTACACACCATTATGCAGGTATGCAAGCACCATTTGTTGAAGAAGCTTTCTTTTTCCACCGTATATTTTTGGTTTCTTTATCAAAAATTTAGTTGTTTGTGGGTGTCTATTAGTGTAAGGGTTGTCAATTTAATTTCAATCATTCATGTGTCAGTTTTTATGCTAATACCAATCTGTACCTCTAAGAAGTGTCAGGGACAATGATGCCTCCAGAAGTTCCTTTATTGTACAGAATTGTTTTGTCCATTCTTGGAATACTACATGAATCTGTTAGTATGTTTATTCAAATTCTCTGAAGTTAAGTTTAGAATTTTTAAAAGATCATGATGCTTTATAAATGCTTCATATAATGTTTTCTTTCCAAGAAATATTAACTTACGAAATGGTGTTCAGAAACTTCCCTCATAAAATTTATGCTTTATGACAAATTAATTTTAGTTGTTTTTTATTAACATTATCATATCTATATATTTTTATAAACCAGACCAAAACTATTATAAGCAAGCTGTACATTTGTTGCTACTTAATGCTTAATCTGTACATCTCCCTATTATATTTCTTTTATGAATAACAATGCTTAAACAGTAAAATAATGTCCTTTATTATTCTCTACTAAAGTGGAAAAACAAATGGTGTTATTTCTTTGTTTTTCTTGTGCTTTGACACTTTTAGGAAACACCAGGTGTGACTTAGTATATAAGCATATCTTAAGCCAGAAAAAAAAATACATTTTATGTTATGATTAAAGGTTCTTTACCTGCATTTTCTGCAATACCATTTCTTCAAAGCTACACCTATAACTTCAACCAGATGCTAATGCTTTGAACTGAAATTAACACTGTGACACTTATGAGATAATTTTTAGAATGATTACAGTTACTATACTTTTATTCCCTAGAAGAGCTAAGTACTGTAATCATCACCTGTTCGTGGTGCTTCTTATAGCACCACAGGCTATTAACAACGGATGGTTTCCTTTAGCCAAAGCTTCTATCCTAATGAGTTACCAGTAACTGAAGTTTTAGGTTAAAAATACGAGCTGATAGATGCTTGCCCTTCTTTTATGCTATGAAATCTATTCTTGTATGTAAAATATAATACAGTGTTATGCTTCATATTTATTTTGAATTTATGCAAATACTCTTTTCCAGTTACCAAGAAAATATGATTGTTCTCAATTTTGCTTAAAAAATTAATCTGAGAGGAGGAGATGATGTGATGATGTTTGAAAAGAAAATAGTATTTTGGGGGCAGAAATAGGATCAATTCTCAATTGGGTAGACATTTCTTTTGTAGAAAAGAAACAATCACTTAATAATATTATGTACACAAATACACACATAAAATATATTTTACATCTTGAAAAGATGAGGTCTTAGAAACTCAGAGAAGAATGTGACTCACCAATGTGCAGTGAAACAACATGCCATTAGAAAGGGAAATACCTATCGCTGTGTACTAAGACATGAAAATATACACAAGAAATTTGGTTATTGTAATGCATAGTGGAATGGATATAGGTACTATTAATGTACTAGTTACTTTTTTCATAATACTTTTATTGATCATTTGAGAATTACACATAATGAGCCCTGAGAAAACCCACTTCCTAGTCCTCCCATTTCTGCCAGCCACTCACCCTTGTGCCCCACAAACCCCCCTCAAAATAATTCCCATTTGTGTTGCCCATAGATTCACTGGTGGCTCTCATCTGAAGAATGGATTAACAAATTGTGGTGCATTTACACAATGGAATACCACTCAGCAGTAAGAAAATATGATATCCTAAAACTTGTAGGCAAATAGATAGATTTGGAGAATATCCTCCTGAGTGAGGTATCACAAACCCAGAAAGATAAGCAGGGGATGTACTTGCTCATTAGTGGACTCAAAACAAAAAAGCAAAAAGCAAAGCATGTCCCAGCTGCAAACCACAACCACTGAACATCTTGGGTTCTGAAACACCTTGGAGTGGTACCTTAGATGCCACTGCCTCTAGAGGAACACCTGACTAAGTCTTGATGTTGGGGGGAGGAAAGCAGATCTGTCAGGAATGGATGTTGAACCAAGCCATATTGGGACCTTGGGACCTCCTGCTTTTGCTGGGGAGGAGATGGGAAGATGTGGAGAAGAGAGAGTGACTGGAGGAAGTGGGAGGGGGAAGGAACCTTGAACAAGAATATACACGGATAGAAAATGTGACTTTATCCATAATAAAAAAAATGAAAAAAGAATTATATATACATGAATAACTGAAACATAATACTATTAAATCCAAGATAAAATTTATCTAAAAATTTATAGCTAAATTGGGTTGAAGCTCAGTTGGGAGAGTATTGGCCTATAATGCATGAGACTACTTTACTACTCCCTCTAGTACAGACCTAAGGCTTGCCTGTATGTCCAGCGGTAAATGGTAGGTGAAAGAAGGTCAGAATTTCAAGGTTATCCATTATTTAGGAAGCTGAAAGTCAGCCTTAGATGCATGAGTCACTGTCTCAAAAGAAAAATCTCTTTAGTTAAATATAGCTACAAATACTATTAATTCAAATAAGATCACAATTTAAGCTAAAAGCGGGGCATGGATTTGGGAGAGAACATAGTCAATCTGCTGGGGCAATACAATCAGTAATGCCAAAAGCTTGAGTTCTAAAACCTTTTGCGAAGTTTAAATCTAAAGGAAATACAGTTACTATTCTTTCTGTAAACTGACTGGTTTTTCTTTTACATTATCTCTACTTTCTGTGAAATTTTAATACTGTTCAACAGTGATGAATAATTAAGTGCAAGAATAAGGTAATAAAAATATGGAAGCATTCCTGATGAAGAAAAAACGGTCACCAAAATGATTTATATTAATATTTCTTTTGAACAATGAAAAATTATATAAATAAAAACAAGAAATCTTATACTGGAGTAAGGCTTAGATTAGTAACTGATGCTTATTTGCTATAAAGGTCTACTACTTTATATAATTCTTGTTTTTCACAGACAAAAAGATAGAAATCATGAACTTTATGATTTTCCACCTTCATATTTTTTAAATATTAAGTGGGAAAAAACAATATCTAGAACTAGAAGTAAGTCTACTTACTTCACTGGACATTTCCTTTTCTTTCAGTAAACATTGTTTTCTTTGTACTTATTTATAACTTAAAAACATTGAGATTGAACAGCAATATCTGTGATGAACAATTATTGTTTATAAATACAACAGTACAGGATACCTGATGCAGTGTAGTATAAGGCATTTACTTGCTATGGAATTATTATGGTGCAATGTGATTTATTATGAATCTCAACCATCATTTCACCATCCTGCTGTCTCCTTTATTGTTAGAGTGAATGCTTTCAATGACATCTTATAAATCTTTGCTTTGGCCAATATATTTGCAGTGTCTTAACATAGAAGAAGTATGCTTACCTTTCACTATCGCTGAGATTTAGAGGTATAATTTCAATTTAATGTGAAAAGTTTTAGCTGGGTAAGTTCCATTAGCCTCTTTTTGTCAAGAAGGGAACATGCCTATTCATTTTCATGTTCAGTTTATATATTAAGCTCTATGAAAACATGAAAGGTGTAATGTGGCGTTTGCAAAGGTAGGGGTTTATTGTCTTTTTCTAAGTTTTTCACATGCACAAAAATATTGATCTATATTTCTTTAGTAAACAAATGTCAAGCTTATAAAAGTTTATGAAATAAGATGACACTTTTCATCTTTAAACATTATTGATCTAGTTTTGGTGATTCTGTATTTTCCTCATATAATCTGCTGTCCTTGCCTTGAATGAAACAAAATTATCACATAGAGATAGATGCTTATTTTAAGTAAGATAAATCTAAACTGAATATTGAGGAGTATAGAATTTATAAAAATTATATTAATTAATGAATTAAAATGTAAAGTAGCATGCACACACAGAGAGTGTATCTTGTCATATATACACATGAACTAACAGGAAACTTAAAATATGAATAATGGTTAGGTTACTCCTGAATTATTTTTGCTTTACACAACTTAAAGATGTTACTATTAATTTATTTGATTGATTTTACATTTTGAAGTTATATTACACAAACTTTGTTTTAATGATATAAAGCACAAAACCTCCTAATATATAATGTGTATGGATATATATAATTGATTTCTTCAGTAGTCATGCTTTGAAGCTCAGAGGAGATTTTTCAGATCTCATACCCATAAATTGATGGCTGTATTTTGTCTTTATTATTTAATTAAGACCCCTTGTAGAAAAAAATCAAAAATAGTCCTCTGTACTTTCACTATCTGAACATTAGTCTACTTAAATAAATAATGTCACAGTTTAAGGGAAAATTATTTATGAAAATTTTGAGTGTTATTTGTACATAGTATTAGCAAAAAGCTAAGATCTCTTCTATAATCTCTACAGTAAACATGAGCATATAATATAATTTAAAGGTCCTTATCAAAACAAATTGCAAGAGAGTTAGAAGATAGTACAGAATTTCTGACTGGGTTTTTAAAATTGAAAAATAAATAAGCAGACAAAGAATTGTCTGGGATTGAATTGGAATTGTTTGTTGTACAACTCAGCTACTAAAATCCAGTTTGAAGAAGATGATGGTGTAAGGAAAAAATTATGGGATAATTTATCTTGCATTTTTATACATAATTATCAACATGTCATTCAGAAATTGCTTAGGAATAATTTAAAAGATGTTTTTTCTGTCTTCAAAACTAGCTTAGTTGTTCAACAGTTTGAGATCAGTATGCAAAACTAAAGAGTTTTTTAAAGATTGTCAATTGTATTAAGAGTTTGTCTATTTCTTCTTGACAGATTCTAATCACACCCTGTTATATCTCACCTATCCCAGCTCTTCTCATCCCTTTTCTTTAACTTTATCTTTATTTTTGTTTTATATGAATTGGTATTTTGCCTGCATATATAACAGTGTAAGGGTGTCAGATCTTGGAATTGCAGACAGTTGTTAGCTGCCATGTGGTTGCTGGGAATCAAACTCAGATCCTCTGGAAGAATAGTCAGTGCTCTTAACTGCTGAGCCAACTCTCCAGCCCTAACTTTACCTTTAAAGATAAACACTCATATTAAATATTAAAACTACTAACTCATTGTGATGGCTCTTTTCCCATTAAATATTTTTCTCCTGTTTTTCAATGTGTCTATTCATTTTACTGTTTTTCTTGATAAATACAAAATAAATAAAGAAAAAAATTGTTTTTAAAAAACAATAATACAAAGTCATGTTCAAATGTGCAATTTTGTTTCTAATGAAAAATAACCATTTAGGTATCTAGTGTTTCAACGTAATGTATTTCCAGACATGCACTGAGATTTGTTGTTCCATCATTTGTGGAAGAATAAAATGAATAGATAGAAATCAAAATGCCATATAATATGTGATGATCAGAAAATTAACAGGTTAAATTTTTGCATATATATGTGAGCTATGTGGTTTTACATATACATATACAAACATATATACATATATGTACATATATATATTTACTTGCATTGATTAATTTCATGTGAAGTATTACAATTTTATGCTGTGTAGAATTACAGAAGTATAAATTAGAGAGAAGTATGTCTACATAATTTTTACAAGACTATATCCTACTTTCATCTGCAAAAACTAATTTTAAATATTTTATAAAAGATGTGATAATCAATTTGTTGCTTAATATGTAATCAGCAAAAATATAAATAATTTTTACTTGTTTGAATTCAATTAATAGTTCAATAAGTAATTTAATAAGTGACTCTTAATTGAATAGTAACATTTTCTTAAATTGAGCATTTCCACAGTGAATACTTCATTGGTTCAACAGCGAAAATAAGCCCATTACTTAGGGCATATGTTTCTATATGACTATATAAAAATTGTTATGCTTATTATATTAAGTGACATTATTTTAGCCAGTCATTTTCAAATTGTTTTAACAAAACTATCAAAGAATACACAGATAAGTTTCTGTTTATTTCATTTCTAAAATACAAATTCTCTTCACATAAATTTCTTAAGAGCAAACAAGAAGTTGATTGTCAATGAATTCTGATTCCATTGTTGATAACATACTTAAGTTAGTAATAATAGCAACTCCATTGTAAAATTATTGTTTTTTGTGATATTCTGTGTTCAGGAAATAGCAAAAATAAACAATTTTGATGTAATTGGCAAAGTCCAAATGATTTTGATAAACTAGAAACTGTTTTGCAAATTGCTTAATTTAATGGATAACAAAGTATAAACATTATATTTCCCTTGGTTAATTTTCAGTAGCTTTCTCAAGTTTTGACTTTTATATAGTACTATACAGCAATATAAAGATAAGAGTAAAACTGAATGAAATTGTTCAAACACAACTACCTAGACATAATGCAATCCATAAAATAAATGGCTGGAACTCTGGCAGTTAAAAATTGTATTTATTCTCACAATGAATCTATGCACAGTGAACCATATTTATTTACAGTTTTTCAGATTAAACAGATACTGGCTTGTTTCCTTGTAGTTCAGAATTTCTAGATATTTTATCTATAAAATATAATATATTAAATATAAGTATAATTATTTTTTAATAAGTTTTTTTTTATTTTTGAACCTAAATACGAGAAGTATCTTATGTTTTTACCCTAAGCATTATCACTGTGGATTCTTTTTATCCTAGATATATAAAGTTAGAACTCCAGAAGCTATAAAAATGTATGCCTTCTGAATAAAATGGTGTTTTATTGCTCAAGTAGACATAATCAAAAGGTCAACCTCTGAAGTATAAATGCATTAAGATACTGCTAATATTTCATCTTCTACTTCACTGAACTTTTTCTGAAGAGGAAAAAAATCAATGAAGTAATATATGTTTAATCATTCATTTGAACTTTTAATAAAAAATACACTAAATTAGTCAAATAATATTTATTAAAATTGTATATTATACCTCCAATTTACCAAATTTATTTTAAATATCCATACTATAGTTTCATCCTCTAAGGAACCAATGTTCTTATTATACAGCAAAACAAAAATTCAAAATGAGGAAAATTATTTATCAGAAAAAAGTTTCTCATTAGGATGCACTATAATGATAAAATTGTTAACTCTAGTGATAGAGAGAAATGTTCATTCAGCCCTTAATATATTATCAAAAACTTCTGGAAAGACTTTAATCGTACAGCTAAAAACACTTTTTTGATTAAATTACTACTCTAATATTTTCAGAACTATCTACTTAAGCTCTGACCTTCTGGAACCAAACTGTTCATAAATCCCTAGAGAAAGATGTACTCCAAAGGAAAGCTCCCTGAGTGACTGTGAAAATGAGTTAGGTGCTGTGAGGTCTTAGAATGCTCTTAAAACTCAGATGGGTTGAGTTGAAACATGTTTGGTGGGAAGTACATAGCCTCCTAGTTATTTCCCATAATCAGAATTAACAGGTGCTGAGCTTTAGAAAATAAAATTTAAATTCAGGAAACCAGAGATGAATGAAGTATTGCCTTATCTCCTATACTAAATTGGATTTTTTGAAGATTACATGGAACCTGCCTTTGATGGTAGTTGGATGATAGCAATCAATTCCAGTAATTCAATGTAATTATGTAGCTATAGATGAAAGTTGAGGGTTAAGATTTCTTCTCACACACACCAGATTATTTTTCCTTTTAAATCTTAAATATTAAAATTTATGGAAAGTGATATTAATAGTTCTGAAATATTTTCTTAGAAGAAAAAGAGTGTAAACATCATTAAATGAGGCAGATAGGGATTGACTGACTTTGTTAGAGGGCCAAACAACCTGTTAGTTAAATCAATGCTTTACTCCAATGAACACTGTTTATCTTCTCTCACAGAACAGTGGAGGGCATGTCTTTGCTTCCTAGGCACCTCTTAAGTATAATTTAAAAGCAAATTGTTCTAAGGCTTTCATTTCTGCAGGTAGCTCACATGATCATATCCTTAGACACTGAAAAAGCCTTTGACAAAATCCAACATTCCTTTATGATAAAAGCCCTGGAGACATCAGAAATACAGGAAAATATCTAAATATAATAAAGGCAATTTACCAAAAGCCCACAACCAACATGAAAAAAAATGGAGAAAAACACAAAGCAATCCCATTAAAATCATGAACAAGTATATCCTCTCTCCCCTTATCTATTCAGTATATTTCTCAAAGTTTTAGCTAAAGCAATAAGAGAACGAAAGGAGATTAAGGGGATACAATTTGGGAAAGAAGAAGTGAAACTCTCTCTATTTGCAGATGATAACATTGTATATATAAGTGATCCACAAAATTCTACCAGGGAACTTCTAAAGCTGATAAACACCTTTAGCAATGTAGCAGAATACAAGATTAACTCAAAGAAATCAGTAGCCCTCCTATACACTAAAGATAAAAGGGCTGAAAAAGAAATAAAGGAAACATCACTCTTTATAATAGCTGCAAATAGCATTAAGTGCCTGGAATAACTATAAACAAAGAAGTAACAGATCTATTTGACAAAAACATAAAATCACTGAAGACAGAAATTGAAGAGGATATCAGAAAATGGAACATCTCCCATGTTCCATTATAGTTAGGATCAACATAGTAAAAATGGCAATTCTACCAAAAGCAATCTACAGGTTCAATGCACTGCTCATCAAAATCCCAGCACAATATTTTACAGGCTTTGAAAGGATGATACTCGGGGCTGGAGAGATGGCTCAGAGGTTAAGAGCACTGACTGTTCTTCCAGAGGACCTGAGTTCAATTCCCAGCAAAACCACATGGTGGCTCACATCCATCTATGATGAGGTCTGGTGCCCTCTTCTGTAAAACTGTATGCATAATAAATAAATAAATCTTTAAAAAAAAAAAAAAAGAAAGGATGATACTCAACTTCATTTGGAATAACAGGAAATCCAGGATTGACAAAACTATTTTGCTCAGCAAAAGAACCTCAGAAGACATCACCATCCCTGACTTCATGTTATATTATAGATCTACAGTAATAAAAACAGCCTGGTACTGGCATAAAAACAGACTGTGGATCAGTGGAATTGAAATGAGGATCCAGGCATTAACCCAAAACTTATGAACACCTGATCTTCGACAAAGAGGCCCAAAATATTCAATGGAAAATGATAGTATCTTTAAAAAATGGTGTTGGCATAGCTGGTTGGTAGTGTAGAAAAATGCAAATCGAGCCAAGCCTGTTACCCTGCACAAACCTCAAATCCAAGTGAATCAAAGACCTCAACATAAATCCAGCCACTCTGAACTTGATAGAAAAGAAAGTAGGAAATACCCTCCAATGAATTTGCACAGGTAACCACTTCCTCAACATAACTCCAGTGGCACAGACACTATGAACAGCAATCAATAATTGAGACCTACTGAAACTGAAAAGCTTTGGTAAAGCCAAGGACATGGGCAATAGGACAAAATGACAGCCTATAGGATTGGAAAAGATTTTCACCAGCCTTACAAGTGATAGAGGACTGATCTCTAAAATATATAGAGAACTCAAGAAACTAGAGCCTTAACTTTAAATAATCCAATCAAAAAATTGGGTTCAGAAGTAAAAAGGGAATTCTCAGCAAAAGAATTATGAATGGCTCAAAGGCACTTGAAAAAGTGTTCAACCTGACTCACTCTTGAGGGAGGGGGGACAAAACGGGATTTGGCCGGGAGTGAAGACTGATCCAAGCATTATTGGGCCAGTGGGACCATAGGACTGTCTGCTCCCTGCCAAGGGAGGGGATTGGGAGTTGCAGAGAAGAAAAATGACCAGATGTGGTGGGAGGGGGAAGAGACCTTAAATAAGGATATACAGGGATGGAAAAAAAATTCAGAGGGAAAGCTGAACACAAAGAAAATATATGTGTAGCAATCTTATTTGCATTTCCACCCTTGATAAGCCATGCTTATGATTATTATCCTCTGTATAGTTATTGTTAACTCTTCTGCATTTTTAAATTCTTTTTACTGTTTTTTTGATAAATACAAAATAAAGAAAAAAAAAAAAAAGAAAAGGTGTTCAACATTTTTAGCCATCAAAGAAATACAAATCAAAACAACTTTGAGATACCACTTGACACCTGTCAGATTGGCTAAGATAAAAGACACAGATGACAGCCTATACTGGAGAGGTTGTGGAGCAAGGGGAACACTCCTGCATTGTTGGTGGGAGTGTAAGCCTGTTCAACTACTCTGGAATGCAGTATGGCAGTTTCTCAAAAAACTGGGAATCAATCTCCCCCAGGATCCAGCAGTACCACTGCTGGATGTATTCCCTAAAGATGCACATTCACACTCCAAAGGCTTTAGCTCAACTATGTTCATAGCAGTATTATTCATAATAGCAAGAACCTGGAAACAACCTAGATGCCCCTCATCTAAAGAATGGACTAACAGCTTGTGGTACTTCTACACAATGGAATACTACTCACCAGCAAGAAAAAATAATATCCTAAAATTTGCAGGCAAATCATGGATTCAAGGTATATCCTCCTGAGAGAGGTATCACAAACTCAGAAAGATAACCAGGGGATGTACTTACTCATTAGTGGACTCTAAACAAACAAACAAAAATAAGCAAAAAGCAAAACATGTGCAAGCTGCAAACCATAACCACTGAACAGCTTGGGATCTGAAACACCTTGGACTGATACCCTGAATTCCACTCCTTCCAGAGGAACACATGACCCAGTCTTTATGTTGGGGTGAGGAAACTGTATCTGCCATGAGGGGATGCTGAACTAAGCCAAATTGGTACCTTGGGACCTCCTACCCTTGCTGGGGAAGAGATAAAGATATGTGGAAAAGAGATGTGGAAAGGGTGGGAGGGGGAAGGGAGCTTGAACAATGATATACATGGATAAAATATATGACTTTATTCATAAAAAATAAATAAAAGAAAAAAGAAAAAAATTGCAAAATCATTTGTTCCAAAATTCTCCCTTCAGTTCAGGACAGGCTATAAGTGTAGGGACAAGCAGCAAATGGTCATTTAATTGACCCTACAACATATATTCTGTGGTCAGATCTACCAACATATACACAGATTTTCACATTTTAATGTCTAAACATTTGCTCTACTACACTAGCAATAAAGTCAGAATTGCTTCCAAAGGTAATCTGGTATGAATTTGAGTGGGTTTTATTTCTAACTGAGACTGATAAATGTTGACTCATATCTGACAAGTAAATTACACACTCCAACCTGTAACACAGAAGATATGGTGAATAGCCTGTAATGCTGCAGATATGAGTCAATAGCAGAAAATGAAGTGAATGGTACCAGAGAAAGTTATGTCTTACAAAATCCCTAAAAAAAAAAAAAAAAAGGCTTCTACTTGTGGGTGGACAAGAGATGCTTAATCATACCATAAGAACACTTGTTCTACCATGTTTATAGCAACATTATTCCTAATAGTGAGATCCTAAAAATAATGTAGGTGTCTCTCAACTGAAGAATGAAAAAAGAAATTGTGGTACACAATGGAGAATTACTTTGCAGAAAAAAAAAAAGTGACATCTTTAAATTTGCAGGCAAATGGATGGAACTAGAAAATATCGAGTGAGGTAATCCAGACCCAGAAATACAAACATGATCTGTATTCTCTTACAAGTGCCATACTAGATATAAAACCAAGAATAACCAGACTACAAACTACAGATTCAGAGAAGATAGATAACAAGGAGGAATCTAGGACAGACACAGGGATCTCTCTGGGAAGGGGAAATAGAGGAGACTTCTAGAGTAAACTGAGGTTACAGGGGAGCAATAGAGGCAAGGAATGGGGGCTGAGAACATGAGAAAATTAGAAGGTCGAGTAATGGAGGAGCACAACGAAGGTCATCTTGATAGAGGAGACATCTGGTGTTTGGAAAATCTCAGGAATCCACGAAGATTATCCAAGCTTAGACTACTAGCAATAGGGAAGAAGCTTACTTAACTGGCCTACGCAGGTAACCAAACTGGTGAATACCCTGTCATCAGAGATCTGTAACCCAGAGATCCACAAACAAGCAAAAGGCCAATCTCCTGGAGTTCATTTGAAGAGAGGGATGATGGAGTATATGAGCATGAGTGGGGTTAAGATCATGATGGGGAAATCTACAGAGTCAACAGAACCAACTTTAAGGGAACCCATGAATTAAAGACTGACAGCTGAGGAGCCTCCATGATACCATACTAGACCCTGTTTATAGGAGAAATTATTGTGTAGTGTGGAAAGGTTGTGAGATCAAGGTAGTGTTATCAGTATTTATCCTTGGTGCGTGATCTGACTTTGTGTAGCCCATTGCCTATGGTGGAATGCCTTGTTCAGCCTTTATGCATGGGGTAGGCAGGGAGTGGCTTGATCCTGCCTCAGAAGATTGTTCAGGCTTTCATTGCCCTTCATGGGAGGCCTCAGCATTTTGGGAGAAGTAGTGTGGGTTGGATGAGTTGGAGGGCTGAGGAGAGTTGGAGGAATGAGAGGGGGAACTGTAATTGATGTGTAAAATTAATTTAAAAATATCCTTAAATAAAAAATTCTTTCTCTACTATTCATATTTTCTATTAAAATAGTATAGGATATATATGTAGAAAACAGGTAGGGGCTCACAATAAAGTGTTCACCTAGTACTTTTCAAACACAGGGCTTGATATAAGAAACAATGTATGTGTGTTTGTATGTGTGTGTGTATGTATATATGCATGCATATGTGCATGTATATATGTGTGTGTTCTATGAATGTGTATATATATATGAATCTCTCTGTTTGCAATTGCATTTTTCTCTACAAATAAGTGATTAAATAACAAGTATTTATTTTTTTACCTATGTTTTTACTATCTATATTAGCTCACCAATAAAATGAATCCCTCTTATTGAAGTCATATAAGTTAGTATTGATTAGTTCACATTTAAGAATAATATAAAAACATCAGTGATGATCTGAGAATATATCTAGGTAGTAAACCAATTGCCTGGCAAGTGACAGACTAGGATTTCAAACCAGGTAATATGGAAATAAACAAAAAATTAAAACTCTTAACAGCTTTAATTAATAAAAATCTATGAATTTATATTCCATAAAGCAAAATATAATGTAAATGTGATAATTTAATCACAAAATAATTTAATTAAATGTGCTATTTACCAATAAATTATAGAAAACAATAATTTCAAGTATTTTTAAAATTATGCTTTCTTATTGCAAATGATTAGATCATAATATGAAAATGCCTTGTGATATTTATATTACATAAAATACATACATTTTTATGTGGTTAAGTTTGCAACTGAAAGAAACTATAATTTTAACACTTACAGGCTTCATTTGTTTCATAACTAATTAGTCAAATCCTTTAAGCAAGCTCTAGGATTCTGCATCAAAGCACAGATCAAAGCTGTGTGGAGAACACATTACATTCCCTGAATTAAGCAAGCTAAACCCATGAAATGGCAGTGTATTGTTAAAAGTGTTTATTGATTTAGGAACTAACAAAAACCTTTTACTGAAAATATAAAATGTATGTTTTTTATAATACTTTAACTTCATTATAGTGAAAAAATTTAAAGACAGATCATCAATAAGAACAGGAGTAAACTATAAAATATGTTAAATTATGTTTATCACTTTCATTTTGAAAATTAATGAAATTTACATTTTAAACATCTATAAATTATAATTAAATACACAGTGCAGAGACATCAAAAGTGTTATATCAGTTTATTGACTACAACTCATTTAAAAGTGATAATGTTATAGCTTGCTGAATCTGATTTTTGATTATTTGTAGACTAATATTAATACATCATTTACAACAAAAGTTAATTTATTTAAGGCCCACCCTCTATATACCATATCCTATATGTTTTGACTTATGCCATCAGCAAGCAATACAGCATTACAGAATTATATATAATACTTGTGTCATTTGCTCAATCTGCACAGTTGTCCATTCCTTCTTTAAGTTCTCTGGATTATATATGATAATGTATATCATTTCAAGTATTTATTTTTATACAGCTTGCTTAATAGAATGATGGATATTTATTTTATGTTATTTTGCATACTGACTGAATTTTTTCTTCCTTCCTTTTTTCACTTTTCCTCCTCTCCTATATTCCTGCCACACAACCACAATATCAACAGAACATGGCCTGTCAAGTTCCTGTAAAAATAAGCACCTCCCCATGTATTAAAGCTAGACATGGTGACTCAGTATGAGAAATAGGGTCCCAAAATCTAGTAAAATTGTCAGAGACAGCCCCTTATCCCACTGTTAGCAGTCCCACAAGAGGACCAAGCTACAGAACTGTAACATAAATGCAGAGTGCCTAAGCCATTTCCATGCATGTTCCCTGATTGTTGGTTCAATGTCTTTGAGGTCTGTGAGCCCAGGTTACTTGATTCTGTGGGTTTTTTTGTTGTTGCTGCTGTGTCCTTGAGACCCTGGCATCTATAATCTTGCCTCAATCTCTTCTTCATGATTTCTGGAGCTTCACCTAATTTTTGGCTGACAGTCTAGGTATCTGTTTCCATCTAGAGGTGCTAGGTGAAACCTCACTGACAATGATTGGGCTAGGAACCAATCTGTGAATATAACAGGATATTGTTAGGCCATTTACATTGACATTTTCCTCTCCAGTCATTTGGTTATATCCTGTGTCTCTGTGTCATTCAGCCTGTGGACCCTGGTGTTCCAGGCAGTGTTAGGGTTAGGTTTATTCTCTTGGCATAGATTGTAGGCTACACAATCTTTGGTTGGTCAATACTTCCCAGTACATCTCATAGGCAGTATATACAGTGCATCTCATAGGCAGGAAAGGCTGTAGGTCAAAGGTGACTCTATTGATTTACCACTCCCTATATTTGAAATATTGCCTGGTCAC
This sequence comes from Sigmodon hispidus, assembly GCA_004025045.1. Taxonomy (NCBI): domain Eukaryota; kingdom Metazoa; phylum Chordata; class Mammalia; order Rodentia; family Cricetidae; genus Sigmodon; species Sigmodon hispidus. Next base: position 97,295 of record PVIH01005721.1, on the reverse strand, counting down.
AGAAAGCCAGTTCAGGCTATGTATCAGCCATAACTACATGTCACAGCTGGGGTTGTCCTTAGATATTTCAAGAAAGAAGAAATAGAAAATATTTGGGGGCTAAACTTGGGGCAAGAGTGGATGGGAATAAGAGAATCACATTATCAGGGAAGCATTCTTTTTGAAAGGAAGAACGAATACTGGAAGTACTGAAAGAGAGGGAGCATTTCAAGGTCAGCTAAAAACCTAGTGCAAAGGCATATTTTTTAATATTTTGTTAATTACCATGTATTTTACTATTAATTTTAGAATTATTAGTATTTGCACACATTCTTTTTTGTTATTTTTAGATTATAATTATATATATTAGTGTTTTGAATTTAAATGTTTTACAGACGTGTCCCGAGCTTCTAATTTTATTTCTTCTCTTCATAGTCTATTTTGTAGAACAGAAATTCTCAATTTAGTCTATCACCAATTTCTTGGTTTTTTTTTAATTTTAAAATGTAACATATATATGCATGGACAATATGACTATAGTGCACAAAAATTCAGGAAAGCTTGAGAGAGCTTCATATACATTGGAGCTGAAGTTTCATGTATTGAGAAGGGAATTCAGATCTTTTTTAGGAGGTATATATATGATCTTAACCACTAAGCACTTTGGTTGGCTACTGGGAGATATTTTAGTTTAAAGCAACAGTATATGCATTATTACAGTTAATCCTTACTCTATTTATTTGTGTACATTTAAAATTGTGTTTACATGCCTAATTGAAAATATAATATTAATATTATTTGTTTCTGACATATGCTCTCTTCATCTTGGGTGCACTTGAGATTTCATCTCTTAGCACCTGTCTCTATGATGACACATTTCACACTTTTCTGGACATCTAGCCACCTGGAGCCAAAAGCAAAATTGCCTATAGACATGAGTATATATCACAGCACTAGCAAATTAGCTAATACATTATTATTGTTTCACTTTGAATATTCTTAATAGTGTTGTCAAAAACCCATTTGTGTTACAAAAAGTCACTGTTAAAATTTTATGATAAAGGTAATAGAATAGTTCAGGAAGCCCGAAGCTGATAATGAAAAAGTTATTAGTCATAATTGTACTGCTTAGGTTCTAAGAGGGGATATCTATGAACATTTGCTACCCGTTAATATATGTTAACAACTTTAGGGCTTTGAACTCTTTAAAGTGATCTGTTTACAAATGCTTTAATGTTTCTGAATCCTACTGACAAGAAAATCAGGTTACATTCTGAGTCTTATGAATGATGACATCTAAAATTTTGGGAATGTGCGACTGACTTGGTTTTGGTGGTTAGACTTCTAGTATATCTAATCTATGGCCATCAGTTTTTAAGAAATTGAGTACGTTTTACCACAAACATGCTCAAAATATTACATTATATTGGTCTTTTTGTTTTACAAAGGCTGGGGGAAAAGTCACAAGGGTATTTTTTGTGTTTTATTCTGAGACCTCAAAGTTCATGGCTTTGGTTTTGATGTTCTGAGCATACCTGGCAGTATATGTCTTCAAATTTGCATATCCCATTATTCCATCATCTCTCTGAATGGAAAGATAACTGTGCTGAAAAGTGAACCTAGAACAAGGATGGGATGCACTCTCTTCTGCACATGTCTCAACTAATAGAAACACCCTAAAATTACAGTAAAATTGAAGAATAACTAATACTTGAGGGATTTTCCTATCCTAAGTATATATTAGTGACATAGATAAGCAAAATAAATTTGAGAACCTGGGAATATGATTGTAGTTTGAAATGAAAGCTAATTAACAAAAAACATACCTGGTAGTTTATATGAATTACAACTTCACAATACTCAGGGAATGCTACATTTCAACTTTCTTTTTTTTAAAAAAAAAAAAAAATTAAGTAGTCCTATGGTCTACTCATTGCTTGCACTTATATTTGCTGTATGATGACTCAAATGGCAGCAGTGTTAAGATAAAATGTCATGACAGGCAATGTTTTAGATGCATAATTAAATAAATAATCAAATGCTAGTATGCCAGAGAAAGTTTACCGGACTCCTTTTCAAAATCAAAACAATTAAAGGAGAGTTTTGAAATGCAAGTTTCTTTTGTAGGGGAAATATTTCCATTTTAATTATTATAATCTACTACATTTTAGGAACTGAGGAATATTCTTCAAGAAAAATCTTGAAAGCATGCATAATCTTGCATATATTTTTTTGAATTCTGGAAGAAAACATGTAATTCTTCAGAGACACATGACATCTTGTTGCTGAAAGCAATGGTAGTTTTCAGAATATCATAATTTGTGTCATTATTTTAACTATCTAGTTTCAAAGAGCAAAGCTATTAATTTTTAATACCTGCACATATGCTTTAAAAGGTAGTACTTACAACAATGCAATCTTTTTTTTTTTTTTTTTTAAGATTTATTTATTTATTATGCATACAGTTTTACAGAAGAGGGCACCAGACCTCATCATAGATGGTTGTGAGCCACCATGTGGTTTTGCTGGGAATTGAACTCAGGTCCTCTGGAAGAACAGTCAGTGCTCTTAACCTCTGAGCCATCTCTCAATGCAATCTTTTGTAATGAATAATATAAAAATTAAAATGTCCTGAGAGGGTATATATAGTATTTCATGTTGGACAATACACAGCTGCTCATAGAAAAAATTATCTTCTTTTAATGTTATCTTTCCATCCATATACTTGAAAAGCTAGAAACAAAAATAGTTTGCACCTTTCATGCAGAAAGAATCAAAACAGACAGAATTAGCTGAATAGCCGCATAAGGTCACTTAAAATGTTGCTGGGAAAGCATAAGCACAGTTGTCTTGGGAACAGAGATCTAACATTAAGTACAAACTTGCAATGATACAGGAGAATTTAACATGCAGTTTTAAAAGTTTGATAAGCCTGCAATGTAGCATTCATTCACTATTCATTCCAGTTGTATTCATTGATAATCAATTTATGTATTGTTTTTATATTTTTGGTTCACTTTGATGTTACTTTTTCCTTTTCTGAAACAGATTATTTTTAAATGCAATATGATCTTAATTCAATTCTGCCCCTCATGTCTCCTAGTTCCTCCCACTACATCTCACATCCATATCCACTCCGCTTCTTTCTCTCATTAGAGACAGCTTCTAATAGATCATACCATAGTATAACAAAATAAACAAAATAAAATATAATAATGTGGGGATATTTTGTGTATCCTCTAAGAAATAAAACTTGCCTAAAGATCAAAGGTCATAACCATTCACAGAGTTCAGGCAGTGGTGGTACACAGCTTTAATATTACCACTTCAGAGGAAAAGATCTCTCTAGTTCTCTGTGAGTTCAAGGCCAACCTGAACTACACAAGATTAATCTAGTCCAAAAAAAGAAACAGAGGCAGACCAGACAGGGGTGACATACATTTTTAATACCAGTATTTGGGACCACACAGTTTTAATCCTAGGATTAGGAAGATTGAGGCAGGTATTGATATGGCTGGGCAGAAGAAAAATATAAGGTAGGAGGAGACCAGACTTCCACCCCACCTGTCTGAGCTTCCCTTTGCTTCTCCTTTTAGCTGGGACTTCAAAGGCATTCAGTCTGAGGACTCCTGAAGACAGGGTATACCTCTGGGCCTGAAGAGTCACTAGTGGTAAGTAGCTGTAGCTCATTTCTCTCTGATCTTTTAGCATTTACCCCAATATATCTCTCTGAGTTTTTATTATAAGAGTAATTAAGATCCATGCAACATAATAAAGAAAAACAAAAGTTATCACACTGAAGTTGTACTTTGTAAGTCTACAAAATTACGAGTCCAAGGAAAGGTACAAGAATCAGAGACTTACTCTGTCACACCATCAAGGTACCATAAAAGCAATGAACTGAAAGAGTATTTATGCAGAGGGTGTATGTAGGTCCTGTATCTGCTGCTTTATTCTCTGTGAGTTCATTTGAGCTTTGTTTATTTTTTTTTTTAAGGGAGCTTTTTTCGCCTTGTGTTTATCCTCTATCTTTATTCTCCTCTGTGGGGTTCTCTGAGCTCTGAGGGGTTTTGATAGAGACATCTCTTCTAGAGTCAGTGTTTCAATCTTTTCTTTCTTCCTCCCTCCTTTCCTCCCTTCCTCCCTCCCTCCCCAGACCCCCCCTCTCTCTCTGTCTGTCTGTCTCTCTCTCTTCACACACACACACGGTGTTTTAGAGGGAAGAGGTGACTGTGTCTAGCTCTTTTACTTCTCTGAACTTTTAGCATTTACCCTGGAATATGACTCCATATTTTTATTACTAATATCAATTAAATTCATGTTGTAGGTGGCATTTGGTTGTACTCTAGGTTTATGGGCTGTCTAGTCTCTGTTTCTTGGTCAATCAGTGTTATGAATGAGATGCATCTCATAAAGTGTGTCTTCAGTCAAATCAGTTGTTTGCTCCCATAAGGTTTGTGACACCATTTTCAGAGCATATTTTGCAGACAGCACAAATTGTAGTTTGGGGTTGGTGTTTGCATGTTTTCCTTTCTTTTGTTTTTGGTTTCTTTTTTAAAATTTAATTTTCTTGGTGTTTGCCTAGATGTATATCTGTGAAGGGTGTTGGATCCCCTGGAACTGGAATTACAGACAGTTGTGAGCTGCCATGTGGATGCTGGAAATTAAACCCCAGTCCTCCAGAAGAGCAATCAGTGCTCTTAACTGCTGAGCCATTACTCTAGCCCCACATTTTTTTCTATCTGTTTGTTTTTTCTTCCTTTTTTATGGTTTTTGATAGCCTGCAAATTACTTTTGCAAATTCAAAGTCATTAGAATATGGGATGAAGGTTCTATGTAGGAACCATCTGAACCTTTCTATGTTCAGTGAGTCATCTGTGTGTTATCTTCAGCAGTGAGGCCTTGGGGTGAGTTTGTGAAGACTGTACAAATTGACTTTATTGCTTTGGCAACAACCTGAATTGATTGGAGATTTCCATGAATCATTATCAACCAACAACTCAATTGGATGTCAACCAGTTTTAGTACCAGATGCTTTGTTTGGTGACAAGAGATGGCCAGTTGGGTTATGATGTGCTGCTCACCATTTGGAGACTTGCTTGTGACTGATTTTATATGTTATAGAAAATTTTCAGGGCTCTGGGGTCTTTTTGCATTATTAATGGCTCAAACATTTAATTGCAGATAATACTGAAGAGGAGAAACAGCAATGAGAAAGTCTATTGAAGTAATTAAATTTGTTATCTTTCCCTTTCTTTTTTTGTAGTTTACTTTTTTTTGAACAAGGGGATACATGGATAAAAAAACGAGACTTTTGTTAGAATAAAAAAAGGAAAAAAGGAAAAGAAAACTGCTCTAGGGTTTTATACTGACCTTGAAACACACTTTAGTTCTAGTTGTTTCTCCCTTCATCCTCCAGTCAATTCTCTCTGCTGTCTCCCTTCACACCTGATACTCCTGTTCTCTGTTCTCACAACCCCTCCTGCCCACTCATAACATTTTTCTATTTCCTCCATCACAGAGAGATTTATGTGGTGCTCCTTCCATTTCTCTATGCCTATCATCTCTGAGTCTATATATTATAGTTTGATTAACACTTATTTAATAGCTAATATCAAGATATAAATGAATATCTTTATTTCAATATTTATCTTTATGAATATTTATCTTTATGAATATGAAAAAATATGAATATGATTTTTTTTCTAGTTGCATCCACTTCACAGCAAATTTTATAATGTCATTTTTAACAGCAGGGTAGTAATTCATTGTGTAATTGTACCACATTTTTATTTAAATTCTTATGTTCAAAATCCTTAGGTTGTTTCTAATTTCTGGCTATTATAAAGAGACCAATGACAAATTTGTTTTGGCCGATGTCTTTGTGGTAAATGAAGTATCCTTTGAACTTATGCCTGTTAGTTGTATAGCTGGTGGTTGAGGTAGGTCAATTCCTATCTTTCTGAGGAACTACCATTTTTATGTTCATACCAGTTGTACACATTTTGACTCCCATCAGAACTGAGGAGTTTTTCCCTTATTCCCAATCCTTGCCAGATTGAGCTTCCATTTGTATTATTTATCTGAGCCATTCTGAAAAGTGAAATTTGGAATCTCAAAATAATTTTGATTTGTACTTCCATGATGACTAAAGGTGCTAAACATTTCAAAGAGTTTCAAGCCATTCAAGTTTCTTCTGAGAATTCTTTGTTCAAATTTTACCCCACATTTTGATTGGGTTATATGGGGACTTTGATATTAAGTTTCTTAAGTTCATTACATAATTTAGATATCTGTCCTGTATCAGATGTAGAGTTGTTAAACATTTATTCACATTTTGTAGGCCACATTTTGTCCAAATTAATGATTTCTCTTGCTATGCAGAACCTTCTCAGTTTTATGAGGTTTTGTGTATTAATTTCTGATCTTAGTGTTTGCAATAATGATGTACTGTTAAAACGTCCTCTCCTGTAAAAGTCAGTTTAAGGCTATTCTCAACTTTCTCTTCTGTCAGATTCCCTATGCCTGTTTTATGTTAAGGTCTTTATTCTGTTTGATATTCAAGTTTGTGAAAGGTGATAGGTGTGTATCTATTAGTATTCTAGCACATGCAGTGGCCCTATTAAATAAATACCATTTGTAGAAGATGCTGTGCCTTTTTTCAGTGTTTCTGGCTTCTTTTAATGGAAAACATTAAACTAAAATTTACACAAAGGATACAGGAAGTTTGTTAAAGAAATACAAATGAAAAAGAAGTTTTCAAGACAATAAAATATTCATTTATAAATTTTGATTTATATCAGAATAATACAATAAACTATGAAATTATTTGTAATTTTTAATATATAAAACATTAAAACATATATTTTTCATATCATGACTTTATTATATAAAATATTTGGTTATATTCAAATTAAAATAAAATTGTTTAAAATAATAAACATGATGTGGAGATACAGGTTAATCATACAAAGGACAGCAGTTTAGTTCACAGCAATTCTGGGAAGAAGCTCAAGACTGTGTATAACTCTAGCTCCAGAAACTTACTACAAAATATTCTTCTATAGATCTTTAGTTAAACTAACCTTACTATATGCCAGATACAACAGATAATTTTAAAATTCATCTTTGAGTTTTTCTTTTCATCACAGTTCATCATAAGTATTATGCTACTTTTGAATTACATTTGAAATTAATTCAAATAACAACTGCATTCTCAAGAATGATTTCATTTTTTATTACCCCTCGATGATATTTTTATAAATATAAGTGATATCTTCATATACATCATTCTCTATAGCTCAGAATTTGTTTTTAGTGTCTTTATCCAATTTTTGGCTGAACTATAAAAATCCCATCTTTCATTAAGTCTGAGAAAAAATATCTTGAATTTCATTTAGAGCAACTAAAAAAGAATATACAACAAACTTTTTTTCCTATTTTGTGTGTATGTATGAGATGAAATAAGATTTTCTTTCATGTTCCAACTTGAGCTTGAACTCTTCATGTTGCCTGAAACCCTCATTCACCTTTCCTTTGCACTCTGCCTGCTGGTTTTCTAGACTTGCACCACCACGTCAAGCTTTAAAATTCTTACCACAATCTTTCAGCCATGACATAATTTGTTCCCGCATCTTTTCAAATTTCTGTAGTGATATTCTTCTGCTTTTCATGTAGATTTATCCACTTCCACATTAAATATTTTTTCACCTCATATTATATTGGTTTATCTTTTCTGGTGCCTTCAAAACAATGACTAAATTCTAAGTGACCTCTTAAGTGTAACATTTAATTACATAATTACCATCCAAGTTTCTTATTTATTTCTTCCATAATTCAAGGTATCTGTCTAAATTTATAATTATAAAAGTTTTATTCTTAAAATAAAGTGTTTGAATGCATAGTATCTTATATACTTATTTAGCACGGGTATTTTTGAGTAGATTATATGTCATGTATATGTCATTCCTCAAGTGCCAAAATTTGCCAAATGATAGCCATTTAATATACATTTCAGTAAGCATAAAACTTTATGAATATTTTAAGAAAAACGAATAAAATAACTTGTCATCACAATGTAAGATGACATTTTCCTGACATTAATAAATGTTGGTTTTCATGATTCTTAAAACTCATTTTGCTAAATTATTAAGTCTAGAAATTAGCAATGATATTACCATATAATAAACTGAATGTTAAGGATATTTGATCAAATTCTCTGGAAGGAGTAACCTTAGTATAAATTCTATTTTATTGAAAGGTTATGTGCTTCTAGTTACATTCCATCAAATTATCACATTGTATGCTATTAATAATAGCTGAGTGTTTGGGGTGCTGGATAGAATGCTCAGTGATTAAGATTGTTGCTATTGCAGATGATCTGAGCTCCTTTCATAGTTTTTGCATGAAGGCTCATATCTATGTCTAATACTAGTTCCACAGGATCCAATCCTTTCTTTTGACCTTCTCTGGCACCAATAATAGATATGGTATATGACACATACTGAGAAATAACACTCAAGAAATAAATTAGAAAATAATTTTCAAAATATTTTCTTAAATATTAGCAAAGATGAGAAGTGTTGGTTCACATGAAAAGAGCATCTGGAAAAGTATTCAAGAAGAAACTACAATTTAAAATCTCAGGACCTTCAGATTATGAGACTAGTGTGCAGCCTACTGCACTAAGGAGGTGCCCCTAAACTGAGGAATGGATTAACACACTGTGGTACATCTACACAATGGAGTACTACTCAGTTATAAGAAAAATGATATGCTAAAATTGTAGACAAATGGATGGATTTGGAGAATATCCTCCTGAGCAAGGTCTCACAAACCCAGAAGGATAAGCAGAGGATGTACTCACTCCTTAGTGGACTTTAAGCAAAAGCTTTCTTATTTCATTGAAAGATGATGGGTAAATAAAGTGCTTTAAAACACACACACACACACACACACACACACACACACACACACACACACACACACACACAAAATAAAAATAAGAATAACCCTTCCCGCCAAAAAATAAAAAACTTCAGGTTTGACTATAGAAGGGTTTCTTAGCAGGAATTTCTGGTGGCCATAGTGCATGCATGGGCATTAGCTGTGACCTAGTGTGCTTTATTCATCTATAGCTGAGCCTACCCTGGTTTGAGGTGCCTTAGATTCTATTTTTTATGTTCCATCTATTTTAGAGAAAAGAGACACAGATAACAGTTATTTTAATTATTTAATATACCTGCATAAAAACAAACTAACTACGACTATTGTTAAATTTGAAGCAGTGTTTATCAAGTTCTCCCTTTAAGATATCCTCAGTGCTCTATCACTTCTAAGAAACGTTAATACCAATGTGTCTTTTAAATAGTAATAGATGCTGATAATTAAATAGATAATAAAAATTTAAACCCTCAAAAATTAGGGGACAAAATAATTTAAAAATGCATTTGACATTTTCATCCGTATTCTTCTTTTTGCAAAGACTGCAAACTTCAAATTGTGTAGCTTATGATAAATTATAATACCAATATTTAAAAATTTGCTTTTGTTAGCTTCTTCAAATTTCACAGTATCTGCAAAATGTAGAATAAACTTGTTATCTAGGCCTTACCTTTGTAAAGATAAGAAATAAAGTCATCTCCAGAGGTCATAATCTTTTTCTATAATGTATTTTTTAATTCTTTTTTGATGATTTCATTCTTTTAGACTGTTAAAGCTTCTTGGAAGCATAAAATGAAATATAAATACTCTGAGATCAGCACATGAGGTCACTTTATTTACTCATAAGCTCCAAGGAGTCAGAATGGAATTTGTATTAAGTACACATGCTGCTTATAATTTAAGATTCGGAACAAAGAAGATATTTTCTAACTAAACACATGTTTTAAAGTGTGAGTTATAGTTTATAAAACGTGGTATAACATAGTCATAAAAATTGCCTTTTCACCCAGACACATTTGGTAAATGAAGATTTCAACTGGTAGATCCTAGGACTTCTCCAAAACATTGTAAGCCAATTGACAGAATAAAAACAAAAATAACAAATGTAAGCATGCACAAAGACACAGTCCCATCATTTGCATTTCAAACACTGGAGGATAGCTATTTAATGTCTTTCATAAGACCATTAATAACAGATTTGAAATATAACAAAAATCATGTTAAAACATTGGCCAACGAATGTTGGATAAAAAAATATTGCCATTCAAATTCTATATGTTCTGCACTCATTGCTTATATTTCTAGAGTCAAAATAATTAATATACATTACTACTACTATATTAAATATAAATAGATCTTAAATTGATCAAATCTGATTTCAGGAATCCATAACATATATGTTAACAATTTTATACTCTGTGTACATGTACTTTTTGCCTTCTATTTTCAAAGGACACCATACTGAGACTTACAGATGTAAAGCCCCATCTGCTTTCACAGTCATGGATTACTTTATAAAGAGTGTGAGTGAATAAGTTGAATTTCAAGCAATAGATATGATGTCAAAATGCTTTTGCACAAATTCTTTACCTCTTTTAAATTTATTTTTACTCTTAAATTATAATTCTATTAAATTATTTCTATTTTAATTACCTCCCACATATCCCTCCCTGGTAAATTTCAAATTTGTGGAGTGTTATTACTGATTGATTTTACATGCACGTGTCTTTACATAAATATGCCTAAATAAATCTTATTAATTCTGTATAATGCTACCTGTATGGCTGTTTTCAGTACTGACTGTTTAGCACTATACAGCCAGTTGATATATTCTTAGCTAGGGAGACACTTCTCCCATTGTCATATCTTCCTCTGCCCCCTCTTTCCACTCTTTTCTCAGCCTCCCAGCACTCAGTCCCCCTATTCATTCCTCACCGAGGTATAGGAATCTAAAGGTCAGTCAGTTTGGTCTGGGATATCCAGCTGAGGTAGATCTAAGTCCCTACCCCCAATATCAAGGCTGAGTTAGGTGTTCCAGGAATAACCTCTGGTTGTACTGAAAGAGGTTCTACAAACTGCCTATGGCATTTAAATGTTGTCTACATTTGGGGTTTAGTTCCTTTCCATGAAGGTCTCTCAGCTGTCATTTCAGAGTACATGATCTCTCATTAACTTGGCTCAGCCCGTCTCTGTGGGTCTCTTCATCAAGATTCTGATTACTTAGCTCATATAATCTGTAGTGGGATTGTGCTGGTTTTGTGAATATTTGTCCCACATATGGGTTTAATAAAAGCTAATTGTCCAAAAGCAAACAGGAAGTATGGGTGGGGCTACCAGACTAAGAAAACTCAGGAACATCTCAGAGCAACACAGACATCAGAGACAGATGCCAGAGAGCTGCCAGAGAGAGGTGCCACAGACATGACAAGGAGAAGGCAGCAGACACAGGAAAGAAGCTGAAATGCTGCACTGAGAAAAGTTACCGAGCCACACAGCTGAACAAAATGGATTGAGTTCTGATGAAGGAGTTAGCAAGTTATATGCCTGGGCCCTAGGATTATCAGCATAAAAATAATACAAGCATCTGTGTGATTGTGTGGGACTGCATGTGTATCTGGGGAGACTGTGGGTCTCAACCTTGAGGCTAGACTGGAAAGACCATGCCAGAATGATTTACAACAATACTTTTTCTTCTCTCTCTTCAGCTGGACCAGAAGCTCAACATGGTGCTTAGCTATGGATCTCTGCTTCTGCCTCTATCACTTGCTAAATGAAGGTTCTTTTTATTTTAAAGACTTATAAGAGGGTACCAGATGTCATCATAGATGGTTGTGAGCCACCATGTGGTTTCTGGGAATTAACTCACAACCTCTGGAAGAACAGTCAGTGCTCTTAACCTCCTAGGCATCTCTCCAGCCTCTGGATGATGGCTCTATAATGTCAACTAGGGTGGTCCTACATTTGATTATAGGTGAAGTTCTGTTTAAGCACCCTCTCCACTTTTTAAACTAAGTAATCCTAAATTTCAGTTGAAATGTTTGCATATGTATTGAGTCTAAATCTGCGGTAAATTTCCCAATATGCATTGCAGTGAATAGTCTTATGTTTTCTTCATTCTAAATCAATTATTTCATGTAAGAAAGTCAATGTGAATGTAGTATACTGTTTACAGGAGTAAATATATGTTGTAAAGTAGAAGGAAACAAAGTAGGAGGAGTTACAGGGCAACAGGTATGAAAGCAATAAGGGAAATAAGTTCCAGTGATGCTATCGAAGTATTACAGTTCATGATGAGTGATTGCATAAGAGAAAAGGGCATGAGAGAAATGTACTTTCGCATTTCTATATATCTGACAGAAACAACAGAAGAATGGTTTCCCTCATGGCTTCAGAGGGTTTTAGTCATAGAGTAAAATGCCTGGCAGTACATTTATTAGCAGGATCATAGCAGCTTATTGTCAATGCTAACAGTTACATAGTACAATTCTGGAGAGGAGCACCTCTGATTCATAGCTTGAGTTGTTAAAACAAAAAGACACAGTGATATTCCTGATGGGCTTACTAAGATTCTTCCTCTGATTTTGCTTAACTGCAGAGATAAATGACATGATTTTTTTTTATAACTTCATATACTTTTATCATATTGTAGAGTACTCCTGACTATGTTGTAACTTTCATGGTATTTGTATAAGCATTCCTCTAGTGATGTAAGAGAGTCTCTCTATTTCTGTATGTAAAGCTCATTTTTAACACTGTGAAGTAATCAGGCCTTAAAAAAATTATTTCTAAATATTTTAAGTGGACTTGGAAAGTGTTGGAAAATAAACTGTTACTTTATGGCTTGAATTACATCTACTAAAAGTCTTCTATTGAATAAGAAAATGTTTTCTAATTTGTATTAAGGACAAATAGAGTATATGGTACAGAGATTAATTTGCTTCCCTTCATAGCACTATTTCAGCACAGCAGACAGCAACAGACTTCATTTAGCAAAATAGAGATATTGAAATAAACATTATATTAATGAAATTAATCTTGTTTCCAAATCTCAGAAATACATTCTGTTTTGAAATTGGCTGTTATTTTAATAGATACACTAATAATAATGAGGAGAATCTTCAAATTGTACAAAGTAGTAAGCTGAACACTATACTTAAATGCATCTAGGGCTCTTTCTACTACTTGGATAGCAATTAATCTTGATTAAATGTAGAGTTTTCTAACACCCACAAGCCATTAACGAGAGCCTACTTTCTAAGTATCATAAAATCTACATTATATTTGTCAGCAGATTGATAAATGTTTTTATCATAATTAAAAAAAGGAATGTAGGGCACATATGCACAGAGATACAATATGTTTTAGATATAAGATATGTGTGGAATGACACAAAATTTCTGAAACTCTAAAAATAATCAAATAACACCGCTGTGATAATATTTAATAAATAAATATTTAAACTGTGCTTTTTTTGAAGGCAGTTTAGGGCACTATTAAAGACAATCCTTAAGTGTCTGAAAATATTAAGATAAATTTTAGCCAAACTCACACTTCCAATATCGAAATTTTACCCTAGGCAGAGATAAAGCACATCTCTTCTTCAGCCTCATTTAACAACAGACTACTCTAGTGTACAGGATAGCATTTATTAGTTATTTGAAAGATGAAGTCATATGGCTACATTTTATAGTTATTAATTTAAAATAGTTTTCAATGGTAAAAATGACTTTTTTATTTCTACCTTATTGGAAACTGAATTTCAATGGGCTAGAGTTCACCATATGTTACCTTTATATCCTTAGGTTTATTTTAATCTTACATATCATATAAGCATGTGTGCCAAAAGAAAAGAGCAGTTAAAGAAATAACAAATCACAAAAAGGGAGGAGAAAAAGAGAGAGGAAAGAAAATACAGGAAGAGAGGGCAAAGAAGGAGAATAGAAGGAGCACACATATTTCATGGGAGTACCGTGATGTGGAAAGTACATGTACTCTTAGTTAGACTCTCTAATGCTGTTAAGTAGGTCAGCAAAAATCATTTCATTCATTATTAGTCCATTACATAGAAAATGTGATTTATTCAAAGCTATTTGGAAACATGCATTTGGAGTTTATATTAAACAAGTCAAATATACTCTCATTTAATTTCTCATCTCTATCTGAAAATCCAAACAAGACACTAATAAATCAGAGAGAGCTTTTCCTCTTCAAGTTTAATATCAATTTATGTTGTCCTAGGTTTTGAATAGGTGTATTTAATTCTCTAAAAATTTGAAGCCAATTTCTACAGGTTTTTTTTTGATTAGCAACAAATTACTATCCATCTCAAGTGAAACAACCCATAATTTATTTAGAAACAACCCTAGTTATTTTGTGTATCAGAAGGGTTACCTTATGTGGCCTTTAATAATTTCTCTTATATCTCAGATTTTAAGTAAATAGAAATTGTAAAAATGGAGGGGAAAGGGAGTTTGAACAAGGAGATACATGGATAAAAAACATGACTTTATTCACAATAATAAAAAATAAATAAAAAAGCTCTTAATGGAACTATGAAAAAAAATGAAAACATTCAGAGGCAGTGCATGTAGTGTTCCCATCTCTAACTTGCATATAACTCATACTTCTTTAGACATAGTAGTAATTCTAAACTTATTGTGACAAATAAGAGGAAAAACATATTTAATAAAAAGAATATTTGTGTGAACCCAATATTTGTTAAGATCAATAAGTTCATTTTAATAGAAAAATTAATTTACATACAATTTTAATATTTATAAACAACAAAAGAAAATTTTCAAGTTAAAAATTTCTTTCTATATATTATGATATTATACCATTTGATAGTTCTTTGAATTTATATGTAGACAAACATAGCAGTTGCTTTTCAAATGATATTATACATAGTTAACATGTGAGTGACTGATTAGATATATGCCAAGTAGTTGACAGATCGATGCTGGCTAGCTACCTAGATGGTAGATAAGTAATATCTAGATAGACAAATGCTACATGTAGATAAATAATGAATATGTTCCACTGTCACACTGCTTTCTTTTGGTAGTAGCACTATTAGAAACTCCCTTTTATCTCTGTATTTTTTCTCCATTCCTTTTGAACTGTCACCATATGATTCCTTCTGCTATGTTATGATAAGCTAGAAGATTTTTACCACCTTGATATTAGATTCCAAAGCTTCCATTTCTGTGAAAAATACGTTTATTATAAATTACCAGTATTTGCTCTTCTGAGATAGCAATGAAAATTTACATCAAGTTGAAACAGGACAATTTTTATGGCAAGGGTAAGTTGTAGGGTCAGTGGTACCATGTCATAAGAAACTTAGAGAAATGTCAGATATTTAAGATTAAATATAGTTAGAGATAAATTTTGAAATTATTATATTTTTCTCAATATAATGAGAAAAATATTTAACACTATAATTGATAATATCTCAAACAAATCTGACTTCTCACACTTGCCTCATGTGTTCAAATATACTTATTCTAAAATATTTTGTTAATAAATATTATTTAATCATAAAACACATCAAAATTAATAGTTGACTTTAGAAATTTAAGGAATATTGTGTTTTAAGCATATAAGTTTCTTGCTTTCAACAATTTTAATTTTAAACCAAACAAACATTTAAGATTTGACAACTGCATAACACAGTTGGTAACAGATACATTTGAGAGAGAAAAGCTTTGTTGGAGAGAAAAGCAAGGGAACATCCACATTTAACATTTAACATTTTCTCTGAAAGATTACACAACACTATTTGATTAGACAGACAGGGGAATTGTGCTGAAGACAAAGCTGTGATGGTAACACTTTACTACCCACTATCAAAAAAGTTCAATATTCCTAAAATAAATGGATAAAGGAAAGGTCTGAGGCAAGAAGTCTTCTTTTCTAGTTAAAAAAAAATTGGACATAAGAAAAATCAATGTTTTTTTTTAAGTTTTGTGAGAATTCAAGTTGCTCGGAATATGACCACTCCCCACCGCAGGTAAAGAGCAAGTTGCATTCAGAGAACAGTGACTGAAGTCTGCTCCTGGGACAGTGGGTTTAGCATCTATCAGTCGTAAAATACCTGCAGCCACAGTGCCTAATATCAGAGTAGCATAGGAGATAAACTAGAGAATCTTGAATTCTTCATAACAGAGGGGCTTTGAAGATTGCCATCAGCTTTTATTTTTGTGCAGAATAAAATAAGTGTGTGTGTGTGTCTGTGTTGTGTGTTTGTGTGTGAGAGCGTGCATGTAGGCACATGCACACACACGTGTCTGTGTAATGTATGGTGGTTCTAACACATATAAAGGGGTGTGGTTGTGTAAGTCACTGCCAAACATACTCAGAGCCTTTGCCTTTATTCTCCGAATAAACAATTTGCTGAAGTCCAAATGAAATGTAATTCCAATTCAGAAAAAAAGTTTTGTCCCATGTCAATTATAAGATTTTTGATACATTTAGACTCCAACCCTTTTCAAATGTGTAGTTGTTGGATATTTTTCTCCCTTCTGTGTGCTACTTCTTTGCTGTATGGAAGTTTTTTGCTTTTGTGGAGTACATTTTGCTAACATTTTAGTAATCCCTGTCCTAACAAAGTCTTCTTCAGAACATACTTTTCTTTGCCTATTAGTTCAAGTGTATTTCTTATTTTCTCTTATATTAGATTTAGTGAGTCATATCTTATGCTGAGGTCTTTAATCCACATAGCGTAGACTTTTGTGTAGGGCGAGATAAAAGTCTAGTTTCATTCTTCCACCTATACATTTTCAGTTTGACCTGGTACCACCATCTGTTGAAGATACTATCTTATCTGCCTTGTATGTTTTTGGCTTTTGTTTTAGAAGTCAATTTGCTGCAGCAGTGTGTGATTATATGTGGCTTCATAATTCTATTTCATTGGCCAAAGTTTCTGTTTTCTATTGCAGTACCATGCTGCCCATGTTGCTATAGCTCTGAAGTATAACTTCAAAGCTGATCCAATGATACCATCAGCAAGTAGAAAATATGTAATATCTTCACAGCTCTGCTTAAGACTTATGTATCACTTCTTTTGCATGAGTTGAGTTCCATAGTACCATAATATAGGAGAAAGTGGCAGTTTCTGAGAACATTCTCTAATATTTCACTAATAGTTTGCTAAATTACTATTAAAATGGTAATAATACCATTTTTAATTAGGCTTAAGAAGTGAGATTGAAACAACTTCCATTATAGATTACCAAGATACATAACATAAGCTATGATTTCAAACTACTAAGATGTTATTTAAGACAAAGATGAAAGCATTTTTGCATTTATTAAAAATATAGACATAAAACATAATGAAAATTGAAATTTTCACCATTTGGGGAACTCTGCATAGCAATTATGCCTTTTACTTTTCTATAGCAAAAATAAAAATTAATTTTCTGTAGATATTGCTCCAAATTTCTACTCTATTTACTAGGTTCACCTGTTCTTCAGAACTCTTGAAGCAGAGGCACCACCTTGCTAAATATTAAAAAAAAAATATTTGCTTTATTTACCCAGTTGATATTTGCAGAATGTGAGTCACAGGGTTTCTAATAATGTAGAATATCTTTTGATCATGAAAAACATGTACTATATTAACAATCAAGTCAGTGAGACACTATCTTTCAAAGATGTTTTTCACAGAGCAAGAGTTCACATCATAACTGGTAGTTTATGATGATCCAAGGCTTATCTTCAGATGATATCTACTAATATTACTGTGAATAAAAGACTTTTGCCACATAAAGTTTTTCTACAAGGTAATTTCTTTAAGTAATAAAAAAATTAATCAACTATTTGAGAAAACTGGACATTCTAAAGGTATATAATCTCAGAGTGATAAAGAATTTCAACTTGTAAAAGCTATTAACATAGAAAATAATCTCAGAATATTATATTGATATTAAAAATTTTAGTCATTTTGCATTACATTACACTCTACACTTACAAATGATACCCTGTCACCTGTTCCTCCCTTAATTTTCCTGTGCAATCTTTATTATGTGATGATATTCCTAAGTCAACTAGAGTATTAAATTCAATTTTCTTTAACAAGAATTATATTTATTTTCTCTTTAACCATTGTATGCCTTGTTGTACTTACATTTCTATGGATCTTTTCCAGCTACTGGCCATGAACTATTTAGGTTACTATTGCTGTGATCAACATAAAGATCAAATATGTCAGTAAGCTCGACATGCCTATATCAATCATTAGCCAAAAAAAAAAAAAAAAATGCCTCATAGGCTTGCCTACAGGCCATTTTTATAGTAACATTTTCACAATTGGAGTTCTCTCCTGGCAGATGATATACATAAGAACACCTTATGTATGTAAAGAATATCAATCTATCAAAAGATAATTGTCCTACATTCACAGATTTATTGTCTTGTAATTATTCTGGAATTTTCAAACATTTTAATATTTTCTCCTCTGTATCTTCAACTGTATGTTCTCTAGTAAATAAAACCTTAAGGAAATGCAGAATGATTTTCTAATCTTTAAAACATTTAACTTTACCTCAACTTCTGTCTTCTTTGATACCATGTTCTTTCATATAACAATCCACAACTTTTGATTATGGATCCTTCCACTGGTATAGTAATAGCTTGTGCAAAGCTCTCATCAAAATAAAACTCCAAAAAAGGAGAAAATGCTTTCACAAAACTATGTCTAAACTAAACATTTAATCTGCAGTTCTCCCCTTCTTGTTTCGTACTATTCTCATTATCATTGACCCTTGGCAACCATTTTAATCAAACAATTGATGTTCAAGCACAGAGACAGGCATCATGGGAAAAAAATAGTTTTAAGTACTGGTATCAGAATTACTATTAGCAACATGTGACATAGTTGATCATAATTTTCTCTGTGCTGCTTTAATGCATTCTTTCTTTGTTGGATCACTCTTGTTGAGCTGTGTAGTTAAAAGAACTAGACATGTTATCTATTACTAAGAAATAATTTCTTAAAACACAGAAAATATTACTTCCAGTTTATTTCCTTTTCAAAAATAACATTTGGTACTTTAGTATTTTCTATAAAGATATATACCTAAAAATAAACTAGAGAATTTTAAACTCATACTAGTCTTGTTAGAAAAGTTGAATAAAATATCTATATCAATTTTGATAAAATGTCAATCTTGTATTATTTTTACCTGTTCCATACTGTTCCATATTATTTGCTTAAATCATTTAATTTTATATACAAATTGTCTATGTATGTTTTAATATCGCAAATAAAATTGTTTTACTTTCTGTTTATTGCTCATGGCATGATAGTCTTAACTTTAAAGTTTATATAGTCACACACACACACATTAGATATATGTATATATAAACCATATATATATGCTCCTACATATACATATATTTTTAACTCTATATGCATATATGCATTGGACATATATAATTAATACATATATGTATACATGAAATTTATATCATATGTATATACTATGCTTTATCACTTTAATAAAATACTTACTAGTTCTATAATGTTTCTTTTTTATTTTAGTATCATTTTCTATTCCTTCTATTTTTGGTACACATATGTTATTCACAAATATGAATGATTTAATTCTTTCAACTGTTTTTAATAGCTTACATTTCCTCTGAGTCTGTTCTGAAGTGGAGTCATGTATCTAAGCATCCTTGCTTTGGTCTCAATATTTGAGAAAGTGTTCCAGTCTTGGAATTACATATAGAGTTACAGTTAAGCTTGGTTAGTATTCTTTTTCATATAGACTGTAACATAATTTCAAACTTGTCTGGCTTTCCTTTCATTATTTCCTCTATATTTTCCCATATATCCTCCCTTTTCTCCTCCATATACATGGCATCCTCTTTCATTATTATCATTACATGAACTTATTTATTTTGTTCTGTTCTTTATTGAATTTTTCATAACTATTTTTTAAGAAATGAAAGATTTACTAAGAATGAACCTTACATTTTTCCACATGTTGCCCTTGTTTTTGATTATGTACTGATATAATTTTTGTACTTTTTGCTCTTTTTTTTGTTCTTGTTTTTATAATGACCAACTTAGAACTATTGAGGCAGTTTGGAATTCCTAGAATAAAACTTAGCTGATTAAAAAGTATAATTTATTCTATATATTTCTGAATTCTATTTGGTAAATTTATATATCTCTCATCATAATATCTGATTAATAATATTATGATATCAATTGTGAAGTGTTTCCTGTGTGCTCACAGGAAAAGCATATCAGAAAATGGAAAGATCTCTCATGTTCCTGGATAGGTAGGATCAACATAGTAAAAAATGGCAATCCTACCAAAAGCAAGCTACAGATTCAATTCAATTACCATCAAAATCCCAATACAATTTTTTTACAGGCCTGGAAAGAACAATACTCAATTTCATTTGGAATAACAGGAAAGCCAAGATTGCCAAAACGATTTTCTTAAAAGTGGAAGGGGATGAGAGGGAAATGAGCAAAAGAAGGAGATAGATAGGAGACTGAGGTTGGTATATAAAACTAAAAAATACATTTAATTTGCATTTTTATATGCATTTGTGTGTGCTTTGCCAGCGTGTGTGGTACCAAGTACTCACTAGTACATTGTGAGAACAGAAGTTAACATGTGTTCCCAAAAACTAGTATTACAGATGTTGGAACTGAAAGTGGATATTCTAACAGAATGCACGGTCAAAGACTGATTCATTTTTCTATAACCTAGTGGCTCTTGTTTTATCATACATAACTCTATGAGTTCATTATATTTGGTATTTAAATATATCCTTGATTATTTTACTTATTATTTTTTGGTAAATTTATATAATTTCAAAATTCTCTTCATAGTTTTAAAGGTCTCCCACAATCTCTCCAATTTTTGCTCTAATAGCAAAATAATTAATTGTTTTATTATTATACAATTTCTAATGTTCTATTTGCTGGTTTTCTAAACTAAGCCTCTGTAATGCCTGTTGTGCTGTCCATCCATTTAATTTTGTTCTTCATTTCCCCCATGTTCATATTTATAGCCTTAAAAATTACATTTTCTCTTGTTCATATCTCAGTTTCTTTGTTCATTTGTTGCAAACTTATTTGTGAAAGCTTTTAAAAATAATTTTTAGGATGACTGCTCAAAATATTTATCAGATGATTCCAAAATCATTCAGTATTGTTCTAGTAATTTGATGTTGTCATTGTTGTCAGACTTTTTATTCTCCACTCAAAACTTCCTGGATATGGTATAAAAATTCATCTTAATGTAAAATGGAAATGTGAGTCATTATGTTGTGAGTCATACATCTTCTTTAATTATGTATTTTGGCTGGATTTTCTGACACTGCTTCAAGTAGAAAGGATAGAGAAAGGGTGAGGGCTATGCTATTGGTCAAAGTGTAGCAATCCATGTTTCTTTATTTTATTTTTTTCTTTATTTTGTATTTATCAAAAAAAAACAGTAAAAAGAATTTAAAATGCAGAAGAGTTAACAATAACTATACAGAGGATAAGAATCATAAGCATGGCTAGTGCAACTGACCTTAGTGTAGAGTGCTACTCTACTCCATTTCTACTACATGGTTAGGGTTTTCTAAATGTGATGTGCAGTGATTTGAGTATGTATAGCATGTTCACAGTGACAGTCAATGCAAATCAAACTAGTTATTTGGAGCCTTTTAGAAGATCCCAGTTTCATGGAAACCAGTTAGAGTGGAAATATTTATTCATCACAAAGAATATGTTTTTGTTCATGGAGATGGAGGTAACCATGATTTTCTGTGATGATGCTTAGAAATAGTAGTAGAATCGTTTTTCAACAATCTTAGTTTAAGACCAGCCTGAGCTGTATAGTGTGTCTGTTTCAAGCAAACCCAAATTTTACATTCTGCTTATGTTGTCTATAGTCAGACAATGTTTCCCAGTAAATTCTTCTTCCTTGTGTCATTGTTATGCTTTTCTTTAGCAGGACTAAAGTATATGCAGCCAAAAAAACCTCCTCCAAAAAAAAAAAAAAAAAAAAACAAACAAACAAAAAAAACATCAAAATGTGGGCAGGAAATTGACAAAGGCCAGAGACTACAGTAAATATCAAGAGAATCTTTAATGTTTCATGCACCATGTCTACTTAGTGGAAGGAATAAAGAAAGAAATCCTGAAATATTTTACAATTTTGTCTTTTTCTTTCTCATAAAATACATCCCAACTAAATCTTTCCTTCCCTTCCCTTTTCCCAGAAAATCTCCCCCACCTCCTCTCTTCAACCCACATACTGCTCTTCCATTTCACTTAAAAAAGTATAAGCCTGCCATTGATATCAAGTGAACATAATATAACAACATGCAATAAGACTAGGCATAAACCCTAATAACAAAGCTGGATGAGGTAACCCAGAAAGAAAGGATTCTATAGACAGGGAAAAGAAAAAGAGACACCCTACTTCCACTGTTAGGAGTCCCATAAAAACCATTTTGACTGACTCTTTAAGAGTTCTTTACTTCATTGGTCACTTCTTTTCATTTTACTCATCAATATAAAACCTTTGCAAAAGACAAACCTAACAATAGTAAAAATACATGACCGAAATCATTTAAAAATAAAACAAAGTCTATCTAGCTTAATAAGCATTACCTAAACTAAAATAACATGGATGTTTACAGAGAAACAAGAAAAAAAAATTCAAAATTATGCTATGTATGTAATATTCTATTTTTATTACAGATACAATAATTTAAGATATGTATAGGTTAGACTAGTTTCTATCATACATCCAAATAGTCAAGATCTTTAGGTAAGGTTTCAAACAAGAGGACATAGGCAATATTTTGGCCTTTTTATTTACTTTCATAGACTACTTCAAATGTCTGCTATTATTTCATTTTTTTTTCATTTACTGCACTGTTTCCTAACTACTCTATTTAATGATTTAGGTGTAACCCATACTCAGATCATGACAGATTAGTGGCTGACTTTGGAGGCAGCATGGCCTGCTAACTAAGTCAACAGACACACACAAACACACAGACACACACACCAAATGACAATTCTATCAGACGTTTATATATTGTCTCCCAATTTCTCATATCTGTGATTTCACTTCACTTCATTATTTTATAATGTATGCATTATGCAGGAAAATATACTCATTCTTGACAGTGATATGGGGAGAGCATATTCAATAAAATATGAGTACTATGTGAAAATAATATACCTATCGTAAAACATTTTAGTTTTGCATTAAACATTAAATTCCAAATCAGGCAGCTTGGAAAATAATCAATGTGAAAGGAAGACAAAAGCAAAATGGTGCTTTATTTTTTTTCACAAAAATAGATACTGATTCTACTACAGTTTTGTTGAAAAATTATAATAAGAATAAACATTGAAATAATACAGAGGTCACATGCAAAATGAGATATGTAGATTCACAAATGGTAAAAAAATCAAATCATGAAAAATTATATATTCTACAAAATGAAAGAGTAAGAAGTCAGAAGGGGAATTTAAAAGAATATGTTGGCAAAAATAATACACAAAATCAATAATTAAGCATTACTACTGTAATCAAAGAAAACAGTTTGTGACATGTACTGGGACTGCTTCCAGCTCACTAATTAATATGTATATTAATCATAACAGTAATGTCTGTGAGGAGCTAAGATTATCATGCTATAGAAGAGATAAATGATAAAGAAGTGAATGTCTTATAAAAGGTCTCACAAATCATTAAGTAAACATGTTAGGTTTTCTAAAGCTAAAAATAACAAATAAACATAGTTATTAAATGTTGGAATTATCTATTATGTTGTAAAATTTAAATAAGCTTTAGATTTTACTTGATCTTTTATGAAGAACATATTGTTATGTGTTACTATATTATAATTGTTTGTGATATATTATTAATCATACATTTTATAATTTTATAAAAATATGTTTTGTTACAGTATTATATATTTTACTCAATATGACACTTTATTTATAGTATCTTTTCTAAAACTTTTCCCTAGAAGAAGCACTTTAACTGATAAATTAATTAGTTCTGTTTTGTATTGTGATTGCATATGTCTGTGAGTATAACATGTCTGTCCATCTACCTGCAAGACATAGGATGTTATGGGCACTTTCTATCTTCATTTCTCCACCTATTACTTTGAGATTAGGTCTTTCCCTTCAAGTTGGTGTTCATGTTTTCTTAACTAGGCTATGGGCCAACAACCCCCAGTTATCATTCTATCTTCATAATCCTGGAACTCAAGTTATAGGATTTATAGCAGTGGTTCTCAATCTTCCTAATACCTCAAAACTTCAATATGCTTCCCTTTGTTGTGGAGGCTCCTAACCATAAAATTATTTTTTGCTACTTCATACCTGTAATTTTGCTGCTACTTTGAATTATAATGTATATATCTGATATGTAGGATAACTTATATGTTACACACAAATTGGTCAATATCCACAGGTTGAGAACTGCTGTTTTATAGAATAATTGGATTTTTACATGGGTTTTCAAGTTTTAAACACTTGCCCTCAAGATTGTACAGCAGGCACACATTTTCATCAGGGCATTCATTTTTCTAGTACACATCAATATAAAAATATTTTTGATTGTATATATAAATATTTGTTAATCAATATTTATTATGGTTGAATTAAGACAGCAAGCACTTTGAAATAAAATGCCTAACTGTTATGACTCCTCTATTTCTAAATTAGTCTGTAATTTAAGTATGGTTATTACAACTAGGCATTTACAGTACTTAAAGAGAATAATAAAATATCAAAAATAATTTGCCTTACACACATATTCACATATAATTGAAGTATATGTAAGAGATAAGATTGCTGTTGAATATTATTTTAATTACATTTCTTTATGCTGCTTGTGTTTAATTATGTAAAGATGTATTGCATTTGTTTTTCCTTGCCAGCCTAAGGCACCTCATTACTTTAATAAAATTCTGAAAGGGCAAAAGCTAAGCAGAAGAGGGATAGATGAATCTGGCAGCTAGGGAGAATAACTAGGAAGAAAAATCTAGGCTCAAAGGAGAGGAAGAAGAAGAGGCATTAAGAGAGGGACATACCCAGGGCAAAAAAGCCAGGCTGCCACCAGCCAGCCAAAGAAGAGAAGCAATGAGAGTAAGATATACAGGAGAATAAATATGTAAAATATTTCCCTTGAATATCAGGACCTAGGGGGACAAGCAATAGATAAGGCAGGGTATTCATAACAGATAAAAAGTCACTATGTCATAATTTGGGGCTTCACTGGTTACTCCCCACCTCCCAAAAATCATGCACCACAAGTTTTTAAAATCTATAATTAATTGGCATGTACCTTTTTAAATCAATGATCAAATCAGAGATGGAAAGAGGAGGTGTTCATGTTCTTTCAAACAGAAGGAGTATTGAGAAATTGAGAAGAATTATGACTAATGGAAATTCAGGTTCTGCCTAGTTTGGTGGGAACTTGGTGCACTCTGGTACCAGATTATAACCCAATGGACTATGACAACTAACAGAATAACCAATAATATTCATCTGAAAAACAACAATCACAAGCTCAGGTGTCCATGGAAAATATTTGTCAGCAAACTCATCAACATACCTATGTTTAATAACCAGAAATACCCTCTTCGTTTGGACGTAACAAACATCAGATTTTTCACAATGAACCAAAATGAATACCAGTTTTGTAAATCTGAGAGGCCTGACAAGTAAGTTTGATGGGATACATGTTGTGAAATCACAAAATAATGATTATAGAAAGAAAGAAAGAAAGAAAGAAAGAAAGAAAGAAAGAAAGAAAGAGAAAAATTCTATGGACACAAAGGAATAAATTATTACAACAAAAAGAAGGTAAGAGTTCAAGAAGAAATAATGTATTAGTATAAGCAAAATATTATAATATTATATACAGTTACAGATTTGTGTTATGCAACTGAGCATCACTACATATACAAACAAGTCTATGACCAGTATTAAATAAACTGATGGTATTTTTGGAAGCTCATTGTTCTACACTATTTTCTATAAGCATTTTTAAACTTCAAAGGTCTTTTGTTTGTATTTTATGATTTCACATTTTCTGTTTATTACTGATTTCTGTATGAGTGATTATGTGCTTGTGTCTCTTGTATTTTGTGGCTTAATTTTATTTCTGTTTGTTTGTTTTGTTATGTTTTGTCTGATTATGTTGTTGTCTACTTTGTAATGAGGGAGAGAGAAATAGTGTGAATTAGAGTGGGTGTGGAAGTGTGAAGGATATAAGAATTATAGAACAGAAAACATCCAATTATATTGCATGAAAAACAATCTATTTTCAGTTAAACAAAAAGGAAAATAATGATTTGAAAACAACTCACCAAATTAAAAATATTTATTTATAATTCCCAGCCAATTTCAGGTAATACTCAATAAATTCCCACCTGAATATATAGGAAAGCTGTTTTTAACCTGTGTGTTGTTATGACCTCCTGCAAGAGGTCTATATCAGGTATACTGCATATCAGATATTTACATTACAATTTATAACAAAAACAAAGTTACAATTATGAAGTAGCAATGAAATAATTTTATGGTTGGGTTGCCACAACATGAAGGAGTGTTTTAAAAGGTCTCAGCATCAGGAAGTTTGAGAGCCCCTGGAGTGGGAGGAGTTGGTGACCACAGACAGCATCCCAGCAGTACTATGCACACCAGTTTTCTGATCTGTTATAGAAAAGAAAACTGCCTTGTTTATGATAACCTTTATTGTGTTTTTTAATTTCCATAGCTAAATATACCCTTACAGAGTATGGAAATAATTTTCAATGATTATATCTGTCTCTACTGAGTTTAAAATGGCTGGTCTAAAATTAGCTTATTTGCCTATTATTTGGGATATGGGGCATACAAGAAAGCTCAGTGAGCCAAGATAAAAATACAAAGGAAAATATTTGTTTTTACTGATTTGCATATTTGTTTATATTTAGTACCCAGCTATAGTTAGTAAGACATTTTATTTTTCTTTCAGCTCTTATACTCATGAGCCATGAAATGTGAGGTTGCCTGCTGCAAAGCTCTAAACTACCAGTTGTAATATCATAGGAAGAATCAAAAACCCACCAAACAGATAGAAAATGTGTTTTAAAATAGACATCACCAATTTATTTGTTTATGGCTAAATTCCCCTGAGCATGCTGCTTCTATTCCTTTTTTTCTAGATACATAGATCAGGCTTGAGATTTTAGTCTCCAGGGAACATACTGTGAGGAATAAACAAACAGGTCCTTTTCTCTTTTCAAAACTTCATGCTGTCCTTCACCTTCTATGGTCTTTGAAAGTTTTTTCCTCATTTAATCTATTTTATGGCACCTTAGTGCCCTACAGGAGTCTCCCACTGTCCTATTTATCTTCTCTATGGAGGATTATTTTAAAGTCTGGCTGTTTAATAGTGACTAAATATAGCAGAGGGCATGTATTAGGACACATTAAACCGAGTTGTAGTTATTTTGGTATATAGGATGAAAATATTACTATACATTTGCTATGTTGTATTATGCTAGTTTGTAAGCCTTCGAGATGATTCATCAAAAGAGTATTTTAAAACATGACACTGTGTGTGGAATATATTTTGCTAAATGAAGCATATCAATGTCTATTAAATGGATCTCTTCTTAAAAGATGATCAAAAAGAAAAAGGTATTTAAAAGAAAATAATACAATAAATTTAGTTTGATAAGTTTCTCAATGGACTCATCCTAGGTGTTATAGCCTCTTTAAGATACATATAAAAAGTACCACAAAACCCTGGGTGATTAGAAAAGACTGAGATTGGTGTAGCATTAAGTAAAGTCCAAAAGAATTGAGTTTAAATACCCAGTACATTCAAAAGACTATTGCATTAAACTTGGTGTTGGTAGAATAACCAGTTGCTGGGAAAATATACTAATTTTTAATTAAAAAGACTCAGTTACCTTAAAAAAAGAGTAAGCACAACTGAAAACTGATGAAAGTATAACAGGATGTTAACAATCATAATTGATTTGATATGTTGAGAATAATAATTTTCCCCAGTAAATCTAGGGATAGGAAAAATTACAGGGTCACATGTACAGTTGTAAATTACCCCTCTACCTTGTAAGGAATTAACATTTTAATTAGGTTTTAGAAGAATACCCATAAGATCGTAGTGACAAGGTAATTGTAGTCAATATGTAAGGTATAAAGACTCTGTGAAATGTGTAGAGCACTCAAACTGTAAGCTGTATTTGACATCATTACAGTTATAAGCATGATGTCATGATGTCAAATACAGTTTACAGTTTGAGTGTTTGAGTGATAACTTATCATTGTCATTTTCAGCTGTGAGGAATAAGTTTTAAAGGAAAAAATACACAGTAATTTTGGGAGAATGTGAAGCACAAATGGATAAATATATTTAATAATTAACTGCAGACAGAAAATTAATGCATAGTGGGAAAAGATACGTGAAAATGCATGTCTTGTAATTAGCAGAGATATGTGCAAATCCTAACTGGGAATCTTAAATTACAGAATACAATTAAAAATCACAGAGCTGTATTACAATCTATCTAACATTTCTAAACATTAAATAAAAATATAGAAGAAAGCATTACAGGAGCAATAAATGATTAAAACAACATTGACTAATATGAGAATCGCAGCTGCATTAAGTGATATGAAATTCTTATCTGCTATAATTTCTGAGGCAGGCATCTCTTTGATGAGGCTTAAAATGGCTTGTGTAAATGCTTAAGTCTCTTCTGGATGACTCAAAATGATAGTGTCACAACCTCTGTCTAAATTTGACACTGCTAACAAAAATGAACGTAGATCTAATATACCAGGCAAATCCTTTGCTACTGTATGCCAGGCTTTCATTCTTGAAAAAAAAAAGCTTACAAAAGTGTTTCATCATTTCTAATTTAAAAAACAAGTCTAGATAAAACAAAAAGTAAATATTTAGTAATAGCATCTGCATCAGGAACATGGTGGTCAAAACTGAAATGAAACTTTCTAAACTGTGGGAAAATGGAGATAAGAATGAAAGCAAAGATCAAGTCAGTGATTCATATTGGACAAAGGGACATACACCATGGTGTAATTTGTATAAGCCAATTTTCAGCAAATCGCTTACTTTAAAGGGGATTGGAATAACTAGAATAATAATATTTAAGAGATGAGGCAAACTCCAAAGGGCACAGAACTCACAGAGTGGGCATAAACTAATTACCTAAGATATAAAACTCAGGGGAAATCATGCATTTCTTAGGTGTAGAATAAAGCCAAGTCCTACTGGACTTGAATCATGGAGACTCATTGTCTCACAGAGAAGTGGAAGAGGCTTTGGTGCCATGTCAGCAAATTTTATTAAAATTTTACCCTCTGTTGTGAAAAGACAATTATATAATGGGTGTCTTATCAAACTAAGTAAAAAGTCAGATTAAGTTTGTATTCTGTTTCCATAAGGTGAGCAGTATAGAAACCTATGACCTGACCCTATAGAATATTTCATTGAAGAAAATCTGATTCTGCGCAAACTAGCCATGAAATGGAAGATTTGTTCTTTCCGGAAACAAATATACATATCCTTGTATGTGTTTAATATGTTTTGCATTTTTTGTCCACATCCTCTGATTAGACACAGCATTATAAGAAGAGGCGAAAGAAAGTTTCAAAATAGTAATTTAATAGTTTAAGACCAAGCATTTGATTGTGTTTTTAAATTAAGATGTAATAAACATAACAACAAACAGAAAGTGAAACACAGAATTCTGTTAAAATAAAAATTGTTAGGATTAAGAAGTGTCTTGAATGATGATAAATAGGCAAATTTTTCTTTTTTATAATATAACAGTTTAAAATTTTGTATCTAGTGATGCAATGCCCTAATTTTTAGGGAATAATAGGACAGTTTGTAAAGAAGTCCATTACCACCATGAGAGATTAGTTTTCATCTTCCTGTTTATCAGGTGAAGCAGACAAATCAATGAAGATATATTAGGTCTAAAGAGTTCTACCAATACATTTTATTTATCTGGCATTTATTGAATACTCTACCTAATATTAGGGGAATTCCATCCCAGGAAAACAATTACACATTGAGCATATTCTCAGGGTAAAAAACACTGCCTCACAGGTTAATTAGACTAGAAATTTTTAATATATGTTATCAGACAATAAATAAGTTAAAATAGAATCAAAACTGCAAAGTATTACTGGGAAATTTTAAATACCACTGATTGATATTTTCTGTTATTTTTGGTGGTAGCTAGTATGTATTTCTTTTGTGGGATTATTGATTGTTTTTTGGTTTCATGGTTGTATCTGGAATCCTTAGGTTGAAGTTTTCCCTCTAATACTTTCTGAGAGCCAGATTGGTAGATAGGTATTGTTTAAGTCTGACTTTGTCATGGAATATCTGGTTTACTCTATCTATTCTGAATGATAGTTTTGCTGAGTATAGTAGTCCTGGTTGGCAGCCATGCTCTTTTAGTGTTTGTATAACTTCTGACCAAGACCTTCTTGCTTTCATTTTTTCCATTGAATAGTCAGGAGTTATTCTGATGTGTCTGCTTTTATAGATAATTTAGTCCTTTTGTTTTACTGCTTTTAATATTTTCTTTGTTCTGTATGTTTTGGGTACCCAAAATATTGGGACACAATGAAAGCAGTCTTAAGAGGAAAATTCATAGCACTAGATGACTATTTCAAAAGCTTATATGAAAAGCCTAGAGAAATCCCACACTAGAGAATTAATAGAACAGCTGAAAACCTTAGAAAAATTAGAAGCAAACTCACCTAGAAGGAGTAGATGGCAGGAAATAATCAAACTTAGAGCTGAAATCAATAAAACTGAAATAAAAAGAACAGTACAAAAAAATCAGTGAATCAAAGAGTTGGTTCTTTGAGAAAGTCAGCAAGATAGATTATACCCTTATCCAAACTAACCAAAAAGCAAAGAGTATCCAAATCAACAAAATCAGAAATGAAAAGGGGACATAACAATAGACCCCCAGGAGATCCAGAGAATTATCAGGTAATACTTTGAAAATCTATACTTCACAAAATGGAAAAGGTAAAAGAAACGGACAGCTTTCAGGACAGGTAGTATTTATCAAAATTAAATGAACATCAGATTAATTGCCTAAACTGACCTATAAACCTAAAGGAAATTGAAGCTGTCATTAAAAGCCTCTCAAGTTAAAAAAAAATGCCCAGGTCCAGATGATTTCAGTGCAGAATTCTACCAGACATTCAAAGAAGAATTACTACCATTACTCTTCAAACTGTTTCACACAGTAGAAACTTAAGGAATACTACCAAATTCTTTTCATGATGCCACAGTTACCCTAATACCCAAGCCACTTAAAAACTCAACAAACAAGGAGAATTACAGATCAGTTTCCCTCATAAATATTGATGGTAAAATTCTCAACAAAATTTTGTCAAACTGTATACAACAATATATAAAAAAATACCATTCACCACCATCAGTAGGCTTCATCCCAGAAATGTGGGGATGATTTAACTTATGAAAAACCATAAATGTCATCTATCATATAAAAAAAGGTAAAACAAACACATAATAATATCCTTAGATGCTGAAAAAGCCGTTGACAAAATCCAATGCTCCTTTATGCTAAGAGTTCTGGAGAGATCAGGAATACTGGGAAAATATCTCATCATAGTAAAGGTGATTTGCAAGAAGCTGAGAGCCAACATCAAACTTAATGGAGAAAACTCAAAGCAATCCCACTAAAATCAGAAACTAGATAAGTATGTCCTTTCTCTCCTTATCTATTCAATATAGTTCTCAAAGTTTTAGCTGAAGCAATAAGAGAACGAAAAGAGATTAAGGGGACACACATTGGAAAAGAAGAAGTGAAACTACCTCTATTTGCAGATGATATGATAAGTGACCCACAAAATTCTACCAGAGAACTTCTACAGCTGATAAACACGTTCAGCAATGAATGTAGCAGGATATAAGATCAGGTATCACAATCTCAGAAAGATAAGCAGGGGATGTACTCACTCATTAGTGGTCTCTAAACAAACAAACAAGAAAAAAAGCCAAGCATGCCCAACATGCAAACCACAACCACTGATCAACTTGGGATCAGAAACACCCTGGACTGACCCTTCGAATCCCACTCCAACTATAGGAACACCTGACTCACTCTTGAGGGAGGATGGACAAAACTAGATTTGACCAGGAGTGGAGACTGATCCAAGCATTATTAGGTCAGTGGGACCATAGGACTGTCTGCTCCCTGCCCGGGGAGGGGATGGGGAGTTGTGGAAAAATAAAATGACCTGATGTCGTGGGAGGGAGAAGGGACCTTGAATAAGGATATACAGGGATGGAAAAAAAATCAGAGGGAAAGCTGAACACAAAGTAAATATATGTATAGCAATCTTATTTGCATTATCACCCTTGATAAGTCATGCTTATGATTTTTATCTTCTATAGAGTTATTGTTAACTTTTCAGCATTTTAAATTCATTTTACTGTTTTTTTGATAAATACAAAATAAATAAAGAAGAAAAAAAAAAGATCAGGTCAAAGAAAGTAGTAGCCCTCCTATACACTGAAAATAAAAGGAGAGAAAAAGAAATAAGGGAAACATAACCCTTTGTAATAGCTGCAAATAACATTAAATACTTGCAGTAACTATAACCGAAGAAGTAACAGACGTATTTTACAAAAAATTTAAATCACTGAAAACAGAAATTGAAGAGGACATCAGAAAATGGAAAGACCTCCCATGTTCCTGGATAGGTAGGATCAACAGATTAAATTTGCAATCCTAACAAAAGCAATCTACAGATTCAAAACATCAAAATCCCAAAAAATTTTTTTTACAGAACTTGAAATAACGATTCTCAACTTCATTTGGAATAGCAGGAAAGCCAGGATTGCCAAAACTATTTTGCTCAACAAAAACACTTCAGGAGCATCACCATCCCCAACTTCAAGTTTTACTGTAGAGCTATAGTAATAAAAACAGCTTGGTACGGGCATTAAAACAGACTTGTGGATCAATGGAATTGAATTGAGAATCCAGACATTAACCCAAATGAACACCTGATCATCGACAAAGAGGTCCAAAATATTCAATGGAAAAAAGATAGTATCTTTAACAAATGGTGTTGGCATAGCTGGATGGCAGTGTGTAGAAAAATGCAAATAGATTTAAGCTTATCACCCTGTAAAAAACTCAAATCCAAGTGGATCAGAGACCTCAACATAAATACAGGCACACTGAACATGATAGAAAATCAAGTGGGAAATACCCTCCAAGGCATTGGCACAGGTGACCACTTCCTAAATAAAACACCAGTAGCAAAGACACTAAGAACAACAATCAATAAGTGGTACCTCCTGAAACTGAGAAACTTCTGTAAAGCCAAGGACACAAGGACAGCCTACAGAATGGGAAAAGTTTTTCATCAACCCTACAAGCAACAGAGGACTGATCTGTAAAATATATAAAGAACTCAAGAAACTAGAGCCCATAAACTTGAATAAATCAATCAAAATGTAGGGCTCAGAACTCTCTAGAGAATTCTCAGCAGAAGAATTAGAAATGGCTGAAAGGCTCTTGAAAAAGTGCTCAACATCTTTAGCCATCAGAGAAATGCAAATCAAAACAACTTTGAGATACCACCTTACACCTTTCAGATTGGATAAGATAAAAGACACAGATGACAGCCTATGCTGGGGAGGTTGTGGAGCAAGTGGAACACTCCTCTATTGTTGGTGGGAGTGTAAGCTGGTTTCAGCCACTGTTGAATGCAGTATGGCAATATCTGAGAAAACTGGAACTCAATCACCCCAATGATCCAGCAATACCATTACTAGCCATTTATCCTAAAGTTTCACATTTTCACTCCAAATCCATTAGCTCAAGTATGTTCATAAGGCATTGTTTGTAATAGCAAGAACCTGGAAACAACTTAGATGCCCCTCAACTGAGGAATGGATTAATAAACTGTGGTCCATCTACGCAATGTGGTACTACTCATCAGAAAGAAAAAAAATGATATCCTATAATTTGCAGGCAAATGGATGGATTTTAGAATATTCTCCTGAGTGAGATATTAAAAACCCAGCAAGATAAGGAGGGGACTTTAAAAAAAAATAAAAAGCAAAGCATGTCCAGTCTGCAAACCATAATCACTGAACACCTTGAGATCTGAAACAGCTTGGACTGGCACCTTGGATCCCACTGCCTACAGTGACCCTGTCTTGATGTTGGGATGAGTAAAGTGGATCAACTGGGACTAGATGCTGAACTAAGCCACATTGGAACCTTTGGACATCCTGCCCTTGCTGGGGAGGAGATAAAGTCGTGTGGAGAAGAGAGAGTACCTGTAAGGTGTGGGAGGGAGATGGGAGTTTGAACAAGGATGTACATGGATAAAAAAAATATGACTTTATTCATAATAAAAAATAAAATGATCCAACAATGTGGTAAGCCCTTGGAAAAGAGGAAAAAAGGAAAACTAAAGTCAAGTTTTATACATTCTATATATATAAAAAGTAAAGAAATATTTTACATGATACAGATTTAACACAAATGGTAGTATTTGCCTAACAATAAACAAATCCTGGTTAATTGCCAGAGCATTACAAAAACTATTTCAGTATTTCTGAGATAAGGCCAGAATAAGGTTTCAGGTTTTTTTTATTTTTTTCCTGTTTTCCTTGCTTCTTTCTTTCTTTTTGTTTTTGTATTTGTTAGTTTGTTTTTTGTTGTTGTTGTTGTATTTTGATGTGAAATACAAATGAGATCGCTCAGCTGGTACAAGTGTTTGGTCCTTAGAATATACATAATGGAAGAAAATTACTGAACCTACAGAATGGCCTGAAACTCACAGAGATACACTTATTTTTTCCTTTGAGTTCTGGGATCATGGCATGCACTACCACACTCAACTAATATTAATAATTGTTAAATGGGATATTTTAGTATGACAGTCTGATTTCCAATGTCATAGTTAAGACTATAAGGATACTATTGTCCTGTGCCCCTTAATTCTTCTGTTTCTGTCTACTTGCTCAGCTGTTGGGGTACATGTTGAATCACTTATAAGCTAGTTCTTTTTTAAAGTTTATTTTTTGACATGAGCTACTGCAGGCCATGACACAGTGACAGCAGATAGCAATTGATAATAGATGTCAACCCACTAGACAAATAATTCTCTGATGGGAAGCTACACTTGGCAAAGACCATGAAGTTACTGGCTGTAAATGACTGGTTTCTGCTGTCAGTCACACAAGCAAAAAAGTCATGGTATCTCCTCAACACTTGTACTGTTATGTGTATTCTTGTACAAGATGCATATGTAATCTCATAGTTGCCTGTCAGTCTTATGGGTGGTCAGAAAGATGACTTTTATTAAGTTGTATAACTTTGATATATATATACATTTAATATAGTATAATATGCTTCAAAAGTAGGTTTATTTTTCAATAGGTACTGTAAGACAAAAGTCTTTTTTTTTTTGCTTCTTTACTCAGACTAACATAAGAAAATAACATTTCTTCCAGCCTAAGACATGTTATAGACAATTGACTTATTCATAACTTTAGAGCAATTGCAAACCAAACTAAATATTTCTGCAAAGGAAGGCCTCATAAGGTTAACCTCCACAAAAATTACACAAGGACATTTTCCTAGAAATGTATTGTAGAACCAAGTTTATAAGCACAAAGAAATCTATGATATGATGCAAATTTTTTGCTTAAGTCTGAATGATAAAATCAGGAATTCTTGTGCAAGTCTCTCCGTAGCTTCTCTTCCCAGACACTGTGTGCCTGGCTTCATACCACTGTCTAGGAAAGTGTTAAGCACCATGTCCCTGTCTATGCATTGCCATGGTAAATGGCTTTGCTCCCTATTGTCTATTCAAAGAATGTGCTTGACCTTGAGAGTTAGTTGTCTACATTTTTCTTAATTTTGCAATGTCTCTCATCAAAAAAGTGTGTATAGAGAGCTTTTGAGCATAGTTAGAGAATTAGAACTGAGAAGAATTAGAACTGAAGTATAAGGAATTAAAAACTAGTAGCAAGTCCCACTCTTGAGAAACATTTTCTGAGTAATTCTGTAGTACTTTGGGCAGTGGACTCCTGAATTATAATATTTTTATAATTTTATAATTAAGAAATTTTTAATTTCTTCTTATTCTAAATATTTAGGTAAATGATGAAAATATTTATTTCAGGCATGTCTACATGTATACATTTACTTTTTAAACATAAAAACTAATTATCTTCTGGAGGTCCGAGGTCCAACACTATCCTTTAACAAGCTTCCTATGTTTAATGCTCTGGTTACAAGCATTACTTTTAATTTCCTCTTAAACTGACAATTAATGCTTTTTCTGGATTCCTCTGCTTAAAACACATTATTAGGCTTTCTATTTCATGGTATGGCATGGATAATAAATCATTAATAATACCATTGTTTGTAACTGCTTAAAATGTTGCTATTTTTGAGTTGGCATTGAGTTATTAAGAAAATGAAAGGAATTTATTAGAGCACTAAGTAGGTTTATTTATGAAAATAAATGTTCAGTTATAATTTTTTTAATATTTGATTTACATAAGTCCCTGACTCCATTTATTTTGGTATATAAATGATTGTCTTATCTGTAGATCGCATAGAATGTCATTAATACTTCAATGGAATTGAAATTATTACTAAGTTTATAGATATGTGCTATGTAAAAGACATAAATACTATAGGAGGCTCAAATAAATATCCTTTAATTATTCAATGGTAAGAAAATTACATTCTATCCTTCATAAAAGAAACCTATTAAAATATTGTATGAGTTATAATTTTTTTGAAAGAAAGGAGATCAGAATAAATAAAATTCAAGGAACTTTTCATCATCTCCAATTGAAAATAAAAAAACAATCCTAAATAATTCTAATGATGTCAATTATAACCTACATTAGAGCACAGGTGAGTTATTTAAACTTGAGTGTACAAGATTGGAATGGCTGAGAGAGCTGAGACATACTAGGGAAGACAACACTTTGATAACCATAGAGACATTTCTAATCACTATGTCAAGGGACAAACAATAGAAGAAGATGAAGTCACAGAAGACATGTCCCTTGTCACACCAGACCTTAGGCATTTGAAACTCAGAAGTACCAACTTCACTGTGCTCCGTTCTATGGATGGAGAAAGAGCTGACATTCAGACCCACTAATGTTAGACAACTACTTCACACTCAGATAATGGAAAGTTCTGGTTTCTCATAACTTATAAATGTGATACAGATATAGAACATAAAAATCACAGCTTTAAGCACTTTAGAATGGTGATTCTGAGGTTTTTAGTACAAAGTGCCTACATTGAGAGTTATCTAATTTGCAGGTGATTTTCTATCCCAGCAGAAACCTCTTCCTCATTAGCAGTTATTTTTAACACATCTTCCTGTTCTCATTGACTGCCAAAAATTTTCTATCTTTCTCTGTGGATGAATCTATCTTCCTGTTCTAACTTCCTTTCTGTTGATATGATAAT
Source organism: Sigmodon hispidus (assembly GCA_004025045.1). NCBI lineage: Eukaryota > Metazoa > Chordata > Mammalia > Rodentia > Cricetidae > Sigmodon > Sigmodon hispidus. Next base: position 59,819 of record PVIH01005721.1, on the reverse strand, counting down.
ACACTTGGGCCAATGGTAACCTAAAGAGGTAAATTATTTACTTTCTTTATGCTTTCAAATTATAATTCATCAGTGAGGAAAGACAGGTCAGAAACTCAAAAGAGGCAATTGAAGTAGAAACCATGATGAATACTTTATTTTCTTGTTCCTTGTCTCATGATTAGCTTGCATTTTTGTATATTTTAGAACTACCTCTCCAGGAACAAGTGCTTCTAGTAGGATGGGTCTTAATCAATTAATAATCAGAAGAGTGTCTTACAGATTTGTCTCCAGAGCCAATCTTATATAGGCAATTCTTTAATAGATACTTTCTTCTCAGCAGACTCTAACCCATGTCAAATTGACAATTAATGCTAGAAAGGGTAAAATAATATTTCATAGAAATAGAATAATATAATATGTAGTTTTTTTAAAAAACTACATGTCTTTTATTTATGACTGATAACACCATAGAGTTAAGGCATTTAATACCAGTGGTAATGAGTGCCTTGGGGGGGAAGGCTTTCTCTCAGATATAAAAGGTATACTTCTACATGCCAGGAATATCTATAGGACATTTCAAGAAATATGCTCACAGTATTCTTTTTACTTCAGCATCTTTATTGGCATGAGTACTTTTTATTTTATTATAAAACATTTCCATTCTCATTCCTCCTTCTCTTGCCCCTTCTCCCACTCATTCAGCAAGCTGCTCATACCCCCCCCCCAACACCTCTTCCCTCCTGTTCATTCCTCAGAGAAAGCAAGAGTTCCCGAAGTGTGTCAATTCTGTCTGGCATATCAAGTTGAGGTATGAACAAGGCTTTTCCCCAAGTGTCAAGGCTGAAAAAGGTATTTTCCCTCTGGCCTTTACTTTGAAAAACCAATTCATGGACCTTGGATAGACTCTTGCCCAATTGTAAGAGCCTGCAGAAACTACCTAGGCCTTTTGACTGCCATCCACATTAAGAGGGTTCATATCCCTTCCATGAAGGTTCCTTAGCTGTTCTTTTAGAGTCTGCAAGCACCCAATATCTTGAGACTACCTCTTTATGGTTCTCCCCATTGTGATCTTTATCCCTCAGGTCATGCAATCTGTCCTCTCTCTCTTTAGCTGGACCATTGTTTAGCTACTGGTCCTTGCATCTGCCTCCACCAGCTGCTGGATAAAGGTTCTATAATGACATTTAGGATGGTCATTTATATGATAATAGGAAGAAGCCAGTTTAGTCACCCTCTCCATTATTGTTTGGAGCCTTATCTGGGCTCATTTTGTGGATTCTTGGCTATTCCGTAGAATCAAGTTTCTTTCTAATCCAGTAATGACTCCCTCTATCAGTGTATCCTCTTCTTTGCTTTCCATCTTCATTGCTCTTCCCCCCTCCACCATCTCATTCACTCATATACTCTTGTCAATTTTCCTTGCTCCCCCTCCCCAGAGTATGATGGCAATTTTCTCAGGAGGGTTCTATTTCTCCATCACAGGGGCATCTATGGATTATTCTCAACTTTCTCCTTTTACCTAACTGGTGGAGGAGGGCGTATGGATTAGATTATAGCCTGGTTACTATTTGATTTACCTCTAAAATCTACTTATGAGTGAGTATATACCATGCCTGTCTTAGTGGGTCTTTGTTACCTCAGGGTAAGACTCTCCAGATTCAGCCATTTGTCTGCAAATTTAAGGATGTCATTTTTGTTTTACTGCTGAGTAGTACTCCACTGAGTAAAGGTACCAAAACTTTTTAATCCATTTTTAATTGAGGAGCATCTACGTAGTTTCCAGGTTCTGACTATTATGAATAATGTTGCTATGTACATAGTTGAGCTAATTAATACCATTGGGGTAAGAATATGCATCTTTTGTGTATATGCCCTTTACAGGAACACATTCTGATCCCATCCCTTGAGACTCCACATACTGCCCATGGCAATTGACAGTCGCCTATTTTGAAGGGCCTAGCTTGTTGTCTTACGATTCCCCAGGGACTGTTCTTGATTCAGTGTGCTCTCCAGAGGGGACCTATCCCAGAACATTCTTTGTGTTCTTGGGGTTTTCCCTAGCATGTAGTCTCTTTACAACCCCACATTATCTTCCTCTATCATGATAACTATCTCTTTATTCCCCTCTTTATTGCTCCTCTCACTCAACCATCTCCACTCATGATTTGTTCCTACCTTTCCTTGGTCACTACCTGTTATGATCCCAATTTGCTAATGAGATCTTCTCTAGTTTCTCTTCCTAGTAGAATCTCTGGATGTCTCACTTAAGTTGCTTCTTATACCCAAGCTGTTCAGGGGTTGTGTTTTGCAGCTTGGCTATTCTTTGCTTTTTGTCTAAAATCCACTTGTGAGTGAGTACATCCCATGCCTATCTTTCTGGGCTTGTGATACCTTGCTTAGTTGGTTTTACTCCAAATCCATCTATTTGCCTGCATATTTTAGGATATCATTTTATATTGCTGCTGAGCAGTACTCCTTTGTGTAGATGAACTACAATTTGTCAATCCATTCTTTTGCTGAGAGGCATGTAAGTGGCTTCAAGGTACTAACTATTACAAGTAATGCTGCTGTAAACATAGTTGAGCTAATGCCTATGGGGTACTGATGTACATCCTTTGGGTATAGGCATAATAGTGATACTGCTTTATCCTTGATGACATTGATTCCCAGTTTTCTGAGAAACAGCCATATGGATTCCAGAGTGGCTGTATGAGTTTACATTCCCACCAGAAATGGAGAGTGTTCCCCTTGCTCTGTATCCCCTCCAACATAGATTATCATCTTTTTTTTTTTAATCTTAGGCATTCTGACAGGTATAAGGTGGTATTTCAAAGTTGTTTTGATTTGTGTTTCTCTGATGGCTAAAGATGTTGAACAATTTCTTAAGTACCTTTCAGTCATTTGTAATTCCTCCACTGAGAATTTCCTTTTTAGTTCTGAACCCCATTTTTAAACTGAGTTATTTAGGTTTAGGGGTTCTAGTTTCTTGAGTTCTCTATATATTTTAGAGTTAAGTCCTTTGTCAAATGTAGGGTAAAAGATCTATCCCCTTTCTGTAGAGTGTCATTTTGTCTTACTGACTGTGTTCTTTGCCTTACAGAAGCCTCATAGTTTCATGAGGTCCCATTTATTAATTGTTGTTCTTAATGTCTGTGCTACTGGTGTCATATTTAGGAAGTGGTCAACTGTGCCAATGCAATGAAGAGTGTTTCCTACTTTCTTTTCTATCAAGTTCAGTAATAGTAAATTTAAACATAGTCAATTGTTAATTGAGTTGGTATTCTCATTTTCTGAGATAACTGGCTATTTTGTGCTCTTTCTTTTATATTTTATATTTTACATAAGCACATATTCATAATTATTCTTTTGTTACAGAAAGTTTTTTATTTTTCATAATTATGTGATGTGTAGTTATCATTACAAAACTCATTTTTCTAAGAATTAATGACCACACAGGAATTATTCATGTATTTTTTCAAATATATCTGCTGTAAACTCTAAGATTATTGTACATTTTACCTATAAAAATAGTGGAATTTTAAACCTAACCTTCTAAATGCTTCTTTGGCAGTTTTAAGGGTTAAGCTCCTTTTCTTGTGTCAATTAAAATAGTCAAAATTTACTTAAAAATAAAGCTGCATAGAATTGCTGAATGTTAAAACATTTGCATTTCCAGTTGTAATAATATTGTCAGTTTGGTTCACAACTGGATTCAGTAATTTTTATTCTCTAAAGAAATATAAGATAATACTTATCAATCAAAGTATGTTTTATGGTCTTAGCGTTTGTCAGTTTTTGACAGTTTGATTCAATAAAATGGTTCAGCTTTTCTTCACTGGGTGTTAATACATTGGATTATCTTTTGTTTTCAATACTAGTAATCAAATCAAGGACCTTGTACATTCTAGGCAAGTGAATTATACCATATACCATAAATCTTGATCATGTTTATTTTTCAGTTATATTTTATTTTCAATTTTGTCTATATTTGTGTGTCTTGTGGCTTCTTATATGTGTATGTATTGGCATGTAGTTACAGTTACCTTACCTGAGCATTTCAGAAGAGGGTAGACTGCCAGTAGCATGACTTCTGTGATTACCTAATGTCAGTTCTAGAAACCAAAATTAGACTCTCTTCAAGAACAACCAAGAAACAGTTCTTGGTCACTGAGACATCACCTGAAAGATTATTATTTGCTTTTTACATATGTCAATTCATAAATAAGTAACTCATAACCTCTGATATCAACTTTTGAGCTTGTTATTTGATAATGAGGCAAAATATTGACATGATGCAATGACACATAGTGTCTTTCTGATGAACAAAATATGTATAATCAAGAAAATAATTGTACTTATATTTAATCATTAAAGGAACAGAAATCATAGAATGTATATAGTTATACAAGAAGTTTAATGTGTAAATTGGCATTCATGATTGCTGATTGATAAGCAATCTCATGCAATGTTATCTAAATATTATGAATCAAAAACTCAGCTGTATAGTTTATCCTACATCTAAATAAATAAACATCAAATGCTCCACTTCTGAACATACAAACCAAAATGTAGCCCTCCTTAAATTTTATTTAATTCTGTTCCTATTCATAGAAGTAAGGATAAATCTCCTCTTAGCTCCTTATTCAGATATTAGCACCTTAAGAGTTGTACCCACAAAATGGTTTTCGACAGCAATCTAGATGTATTTTAGTAAATATGTACACACCATAATACACCATGCATAAAGCTAATTCTTATAATATCACTATGCTTTAAAATGAATGGATTAAAAGTATAACTTTAATCCAGATGGTATAGAGTCTATTAATGTTCCCATTATTGTACATGTTATCTATCTGGACATATCAATTTTATGGAGATACAAATATCAGCATAAATTATCAGAATTTAGACTGATATTTTTTTTAAAAAAAAAATGAGGTTCAGAACTAAAAAGGAAATTCTCAGCAGAAGAATTACAAATTGCTGAAAGGCACTTGAAAAAGTGCTCAACATCTTTAGCCATCAGAGAAATACAATCAAAACAACTTTGAGATACCACCTTTAATCTGTCAGATTGGCTAAGATAAAAGACACAGATAAGAGCCTATGTTCCAGAGAATGCAGAGCAAGGGGAACACTCCTCCATTGTTAGTTGGAGTGTAAGATTGTTCAGCCACTCTGGAATAGAGTATATGGAGGTTTCTCAGAAAACTGGGAATCCATCGCCCCAAAAGATACATCAATACTACTAATGGGCCTATACCCAAAAGATGGACATTAGCACTCCAAAGGCATTAACTCAACTATGTTCATAGCAGCATTATTCAAAATAGCAAGAACATAGAAACAACCTGGATGCCCCTCAACTGAAGAATGGATTAACAAACTGTGGTACATCTACACAATGGAGTACTACTCAGCAGTAAGAAAAAACAAAAAGATATCCTAAAATTTGCAGAAAGATAAGCAGGGATGTAATTATTCATTAGTGGACTGTAAACAAAAAAGCAAAAAGCAAAGCATGTCCAAGCTGCAAGCCACAAACACTGAACAGCTTGGGCACTTAAACACCTTGGACCAACACCTTGGATCCCACTTCCTCCAGAGGAACACCTGACGCAGTCTTGATGTTGGAGTGAGGAAAGCAGATCTGCCAGGAGTGGGTCCTAAACTAAGCCACAGTGGGACCTTGGGACCTCCTGCCCTTGCTGGGGAGGAGATAAAATGTTGTGAATAAGAGTGACTGGAAGAGGAAGGAATCTATAATAAGGTTATACACGAATAAAAAATGACTTTATTCATAATACGAAAAAAAATGAGTGAACGAGTTATATTCAAAAACACATGTTCATTTTACTTCATACTTATACTACTTTGCAATAGCTGTTATAACCAAATATCAGAGCCCATGTTGCTATTAAAATAGGTTTATCACCAATTCAAGAGTTTTGAAGGCAAGGTAAAAATGTTGGTAGTTTCAATTTCTCCTGAGGATTATCTCTGTGACATGAATATCACTTTCTTATCTAAGGTTTCAAATGATTGTCTCTATATATATCTATGTGTTTCCCAAAGTTTCTTTTTTCTGTTTTTTTTTTTTAGTATGAATAAAGTCATTTTTTTATCCATGTATCTCCTTGTTCAAACTCCCTTTCCCCTCCTGCCTCTCCCAGTCACTCTCTGTTCTACTCATCACTTTATGTCCTCCTTAGCTAGGACAGGAGGTCCAAAGGTTACAAGGTGGCTTAGTTCAGCATCCACTCCAGGCAGATCTGCTTCCCTCATCCCAACATCAAGACTGGGTCAGGTGTTCCTCTGGAGGAAGTAGGCTCCAAGGTGCTGGTTCAAGGTGTTTCAGATCCCAAGCTGACATGGTACTCAGTAATTTTTGTTTACACTTATTTTAAAAGCACAATAGATATGAAGATTTTCCTGTATTATAAAGGTAGGTTCAAAATTATCACACAGGACATTAGTAACAAATGATCCTTTCAAAACATTGAGACCTCAGAATGAAGCAATCACTGAAATTGTAATTTGCAGGGAGAAAGGCTTTACAAAAAATTAATTCAAGGTGACTTTAAAAAGCACTGATATCACTTAGTTCTCAAAATTCCCAGTTAGCACACCTACCCTGGGCTCTGGCAGGTGATTTAAATTCTTCTTCCTATCTGTCATTTCATTCTCCCCTGCCTTTTCAACAGCCCTGTATCAGGCTGCTTTCATCAGTCTCTCCACCCTTTTATGTCCATTCATTCTCGACTCTACTAATATTTGTGAGAGATATAACTATTCTTTCTTTTTACATCCTTAGTGTCAGCCACCTATAACAAAAAACACTGAGATTTCTTGAGGCCAAAACTAGAAGAGATTCAAGTAGGAAAATCACAATATTCTCCTTGTCTTCCTTTATGTATTCTCACCCTCAGCCCAGTAACAACCATCTTATAAGTGCTGTGTTTCCAACTCAACTCCATTCACTGGGGATCCCAACTCAGTTCAGAACTAGGGTTTTTTTTAAACCCCGTTAATCCTTGATTCTCCAAACAATTAATTGTCTACCAACATGCCACCTATTCTTGCTTTTTTAAGGTGTACAGAAATAACAAGTATTATTACACACTTCTCATTGGAAACTTTTAATACTAAAAGTTTTAAATCCCCAATAATAAGACACACAGAAGATTGTGGAGTGAAACACATGATTGAACTTTTTGATAAATCCAAGAAACATTCCTACATGTCAAGAAAAGACATAAAATCAGTGTGGAATGATGGAAAAGATATTTCAAGCAAATGTACTAGAGAAGCAAGCAGGTTTAGCCATATTAATGTCTAAGTATATTAAACCCAAAGTTATCAACAAAGATAGAGGAGAACATAATATATATTCATTAAATAAAAAATCCAATAAGATGCTATTGACATTCTACATATTTATGTTCTAAGACTAAAGGCACCCAATTTCTTAAAAGAAAGATAACAATAGTTTAAAATTACATATTGAACCTCACAAAGTGATAGTGAATTATTTTATTATTTAACTCTCACCAACAGACACATTAAGATAAAAACTAATTGGAGAAATGCTTTAGTTAAAAACTTGATAAATCAAATTGTTAGCCGATATTTAAAAACTTTGCATCCAAACACAAATGAACATAGCTTTCTTTCAGTAGCTCACAAAAGTTTCTTCAATATTTACTGCATACTTGGACACAAATATGTCTCGAACAATTTAAAATTGAAATCTTATCAGGCATCTCCTATGACCACCCTAGAGTAAAGATAATAACTCATTAAAACTGAATCAGTCACTTCTGAATAAAAAATGGTTGGAGGCAAATAATTAAGAAAAAATAAAAAGATTATAATTAATTGAAAACACAACATACCTAAACTTATGAAACACAATGTAGGTGGCTCCAAGAGACAAATTCATAGCAAAAGTTTCTACATTAAAATGTTGAAGACTTACTATTGTATTTGTAACTCGATATCACGCCTGAAAGCTCTAGAACAAAAAGAAATTCTTACACACAGTATTGCAATTAAGTCAAAGGCAGAGAGGGAGGACTCTATTAGCAAATGTGTCAAGAACATAAGAGGAATCCCACAGAGACAGTTGACCCAAGCTACTAGGAGTTCACTGACTCTGGACTGACATCTGGGGCTCCTGTAGAGGTCCAAACTCTGAATGTGAATGACAGCTGTGAGGGTTGAGCAGTATTTGGGGCCTTTGGCATTGGGACCAAGATTTATTCTTGGTGCAAGAACTGGCTTTTGGGACCCAATTCCATATAGAAGGATGCCTTGTTCATTCTTTATACAGGGGTAAGGGGAAGTGACTTGGTCCTTCTTTACCTTAATGTACCAGACTGTTGAATTCCCATAGGAAATCTTATTATCTTTGAGAGGAACACCTGACGCAGGCAGCCTTTATGTTGGGTTGGGGAAAATGGATCTGCTCTGAGTAGATACTGAACTAAGCCACATTGGGACCTTGGGGCCTCCTGACCTTTCTGGGGAGGAGATAAAGTGATGGGGAGAAAAGAGAGTGACTGGGAGGGGCAGGAGGGGGAAGGGAGTTTGAACAAGGGGATACATGGATAAAAATTATGAGTTTATTCATAACTTTTAAAAAATCCAAATAAAATAAAATAAAAAGAATTGTGGTATTGGGTGGGGGAAGTTGAGAAGTAAGTGGGAGAAGACGAGGGAAGGGAAATTGCTTTGGTATATTAAAAACGTTTAAATAAAACATGTCAAAAATACCTAAAGTTTATTTATGAATAAACGTAAATGTTGTATCTATACCAAAAACAAACTACTCAAAAAAATGCAATTTTAAATTTTTAAATTTATTTTATAGGTGTACTTTATTTACTTCCTTTTCACTCACCTTTTCAAAATTTCTCTATGAAATCATACTTATTGTTCATTTTAAAACAAATATATAAATTTTAAAAACATAATAATAGATATATATGCAGCTTCTTTATCCCATTTAGTGTGCGTGTGTGTGTTTGTGTGTGTGTGTGTGTGTGTGTGTGTGTGTGTGTATGTGCATCTAGTAATGTAGCTTAATTCATGTATAGTTTGGTTTGAATTCTGGGTTGTACATGCTAGTTATTTCCTATATAATTTGTTAACTCTGAGGAAGTTACATGATGCAATGAAGTATCTTCCTGACAAAATGGTAATAAACAAAAAATTTACTTCATTGGAAAGCATAATTATACAGTATGTATGATGCTTTTAGAGCTTATCAAATGTTGTGCATGTTAATATATTATTTTTTATCACACCTAATTCCATTTCACAGAAATGATTTTGAACATTTGTATAATATGCTACATTTTCAAATGTAATAAATTAATTTTTAATTTTGCTGCATTTTTTAATATTTTCCAATAAGATAATGTTAAAACCTTTTGTACATAGCAATGTTTAATTCTTCATTACTTTTTCAACTATAATAGAATGCCTGGGAGTATCTACTTTCTGCTCTAATTCTGCTGTTAAGTTCAGAGAATCAGTTTTTGGTCTGAATTAATCTCTTCATCACATAAAAGAAAGCTTAAGGATTAGTCAATTTAAATACGTCTTATTTTCTCTTTAAGAACTTTTTGTAGATTTCCCTATGGAACAAGAGTAATAACTTATTTCCTTCTAACCAACATTTAAAAGTTGGAGTATACACATGATGGGGTGGTTTGAAGTTGGAGAGAAGAAATCTGGCCAAGAGCAACCGTAAATGCTAATATATGTATTGTAAACCTATTTAAAAATTCTACAGATTCGAAGCAATAAATGCTACTGTGTCTCACACTCTAGAGAAGAAGACTGACAGAGAAAGATGACCTGCATGGTTCTTTTTCTGAGGGTATTTTCAGAATAGTGAGATACACAGCAAAATTAGCTTGCTTCTTATTAAATTTACTTTCATTTCATCCAGCTTTCAATTTAATAAATGATTTCTAATATGTGCCATTAGTACAATTCCACTTTTATCTATATTACTAAAGGAAACATATAGGTATGAACTGAGCCTGCAGAGAAATAAAAAGGTTAATGTTGAAGTTAAAGGAGGTTTTTAATTAATTGGCAGAAAATCACAGTGACAATTTTCTTCCAGTTGCACTCATAGAAAATGAACTATCACATTTTTCTGGGTCTGAACAAAAACTAAAGATGTGGAGAATAATTAATTGGAAGGAGCATTAAACATCATGTTCCCTACTCAAGAGGAGGAGCAAAATGATGATTTTTTTTTTTGGTAGATGAACAAGTAAGAAATATTTGAAAAGCAATTAACTCCTGACCAATGGGTCAGAACACAGTTTATTAAGAGTTTCCTTGTCAACTAATTCACAGTGCTTCAAACTGGACTGAGACATTTTCATAGAATGAGTGAGTACTTAAGAAATTATTTTAAAAAATAAAATAAGAATGAAGCTTTATTTTGAATGAAATGAAACTTTGTTAAACATATCAAATGCTTTGATTAAAATAAGTTGAATCTGAACGTGTTTTCTATTTTGATATTTAGCAAGATATTCTCAGTAAATATCAATTTTAACTACATATACATATGTAAAATATGATAATATAGTATATAATTATGAATCTTCCAAGACATATGAATATTATAATGTTGAATATAAAAATAACGAATTATTCAGTGACCATGGACCAGTGTCTTAAGTCTAATTGTTATACAGTTAGTTTATGGTGGATAATATAATAATAAAAATGTTATCCCCATCAAGTTATTAATCATCAATTTCACATAACAAGTTGCACTGAGAACTTTAAACAGGAAGAGGTAGGTTAGTGGTAAAATGATATACTGCAAAGCTGACAATTTAGATAATAGATGAATGAAAATGACATAGTGAGTCAGTGTTTTCTCTAGGATTTAACTATAGAGTATATAGAAATTGAAGAGACACAAGAAATTCCAAAGAAAAAGAAGATAAATCAAATTTAAATCTGCTCACAAAGACTATCTGCAGAAAAGACATTGATAGCAGGAGAGAAGAAGCACTGCACATCTCAGACAATCTTCAGTTGCAAAGAAAGATAATCAGAACTTTAGATTATACATTTAATGATGTATTTATTTTAGTCATATAACAAGTTTTTGTGGGGAGTTACAAGCCAAGAGAAAGAAGGGATAGTGGAGTCAGATGAGAAGCTTCTATCTCCTATCTGTTATCTGCTAGAACCCTGTCCTTGGAAAACTATTCAGTCTCCCCACTTCCCCCGGAAAAGTAATTTTGGAGTTAATAGTGTCTGAATCAGAAAGTTGTTTTAGGGAAGAAGAAATGAGGCACCTTAATGAATTAATTTTGGTTTTCTATTATTCTCTTGAGAAATTACAATAGTTTTAACAGCTTAAAATATCACTGAATTTCTTTTCTCAGCTTTGTATAATTAAATCAGTATAAAATAGTCTCTGTTGGCTTACTCATGTCTCAAAAAGACTAACATCCTATCTTCGACAAGTTTATGCTCCCTGCTATAGGCTATAAGGATAAATCCATACCGAAACTCATTCAGATTGGTAGTTGAATTCTGTTCACTCAAGTTGTATGACGTACTTCTTTCCTATTAATTCAGCCTCTTTATTAGCTTCTTTAATGGTGCCTAAACATCATTTTTAAATTTCATCCTCATATATAGACTTTATTTAGTAAATATTGTTTTATTCATTAACTTATACATGTTCACTATGTGTATTGTTACCTTTATTGCATTCCATTCCAATTTCTAGCCTTTTATTGTACCTGCAAGCCCATTTAATTTATATAGTACGTCAAATAATATAAATATATTGAAAATTTTCCTTTATAATTTATCATTATTAAGAGTCTCCATTATAAATATATTTTTTCTTATTCTTACCAATTCAAATTCAAGCCATTCTTAGATTGTTTTGAATATTTCTCAGTTTATTTATTAGCATTATGATTTAAATTTTAACATATTTAGAAATACTGAGTGGTCTAATATATTTAAGGGCAGAATATTTTGCATTCATTAGAGAGAAGCTGTTATTATCTACTATCTCATCATTCTGGAAACTAGGGTAATATGATCCCTGAGCAATGAAGTACAGTCTGGGCTCTCAAAAGAACTTGTCCCCAGAAAAGTATGTACACCCTAAAACTAATTAATTAATAGTAATGAATAAAACAAAATAGTGTCAGAAGGAAAAAGAAAAAGATGATGTAAGATTTCTCAATCTTATTGATTATGTATGTTAATTAAAATATTTTAGGTAACACATAACATTTGTATACTACCACCTTTTGTTCTTGATAATTTCAGGGTAGGACTCTAACCTTCTACTCTTGTGGTAATTTTTGTTCTGTATATGGTGAATACATTAGTGGTTCTCCACTAAAGCACCAAGTGCATGAAAACATTCATCTGGAATATTTTGATCAAGTAAACAAGACTGGGTAAAAAGTCATCAATTGGTAATCCAGGAAAAGGCCATGCACTCCTGGGCTTTTAGCTACTACCTCAGCCCCTTTGCTCTTACATAATCATGTCAAAAAATGATGTGGAGAGTAACAATATCAATCACTTTATAATATTTTATAAAATGTAAACAATATCATTTAAAATGTCAGTACAGAGAAAATTCTTACACCAGACTATTCAGAGGAATCAATGAAAGCCAGAAGGTCGTAGTCAGAAGTTATAAAGTCACTGTGGCAACACAATGTTAAAATGAACTAGTACTTCAAGAACCGCATAGATTTCAGTAATTTGATCTTTTTTGCCATACTCATAGTGTTCACAGTCAGAAGAGGAAAAGTATTAGAAAGCAGACTCATAGTTCAGAGAAAGAAAACCAATGTAAGATTCTAAATGCTCACCTCTCCCAAGCTGCAAACCTAACCACTGAACAGCTTGGGTTCTGAAACACCTTGGACCGGCACCTTGGAGCCCACTCTTTCCAGAGGAACACCTGACCCAGTCTTGATGTTAAGGTGAGGAAAGCTAATCTTCCTGGAGTGAATACTCAACTAAGCCAACTTAGACCTTAGTTCCTCTGGAGAAGAGTGACTGGAAGGGGCATGAGGGGGAAGGGAGTTTCAACAAGGGTATAAATGGAACAAGAGAACATGAATAAAAAACACGACTTTATTCATAATTTAAAAAAAGAATGCACTGGGATAGACATTCTGCAAAGTTACAAATTTTATTTTCTTTCACACTTCTTTAAATTATGATTCTTAGTCACAGCAGAATCCCAATAATGATGTAACAATGTCAGAGACTGACCATGTAGGAGTTTTTAAAAACTTAAAAGTTTAAAAAAAAAGTATGTCACTTGGTAATTTAACATAGTTATGGCTTTCCAGATATATTCCTTTATAGTAAGTATTAAGATAGGAAATAAAAGAGTAATTGGGATTACGCAGTAGTGAGTCAGAAGACTTCTAGGCAGAATGACTTGCTGGTTTGGAAGAAAAAGAGACATACCAAAACTGTATATTTGAGGGCTCCTTCCTGGGGTTTTAGATGGAACAGGTGTGTAGTCATTTGCACCTATGATTTTGATTTTTCCAAGTTGGAGAGTAGGAGCTGGGATTAGATGGGGTCCATAAGGACATTAATTAATTATGAGTCCATAATTAATGACTGAATCTTTAAGAGGTTCATTTTACTCACCTGTAAAAAAAAGGCTATAACCTGATATATAGTGCACTGGTGTTAATAGGACACTTTGTCTTATATGATTCATTTTACAGGGTTTTAGGGCCTCAAGCACTTAGAGATTTGTAATTTTTAAGGAGCATAATAATGGGAGTAATGATATTATTTCTGTAATGGATTCTGACATGGATTTGTGTGTTCTTACTTCTGTAGACAATTCCTTTCTCTCTATTACTTTCTTGAATTACAGAGAATGAGCAGACAACCTTTATTGGCTTTGAACACAAAACAAAAATCTTTCTGGTAGACAATTGTATGGACAATTTTCTTTCTTTTGTGATTGTTTCTGTACTCTAAAGTGTCACATTTTTCTGGTGTAAAAATGTTTCCCTAGTGTGAAGATTAACTGTTTTAATGGTGTCATATTTGTTACATAGAAAGCTAAAAGTTTTCTGTTTTCCTACCTTTTTTACTCACTCTGAAGTGCTTTGACTCTGCCTTGCATACTGAAACTCATGCACAGATTAATGATGTTACTATGACAGCAAACTTCACAACATTGTTCTTATTTTGATCAATAAGCTATCATCACATGTCTAAATATGTCAAAAATACATCATGTGTTTATGTGAGTGTTTCTTTAGGTCATTATGTTTAGCTTATATGGTAATAACTACAATAACATTTATAATTTTTAATTAGATAGCCATTAAAAACCTTCATCAATAGGTAAATTACTGGCTATTTCATTATTTTAATGATAAATTAGCAAAGGCACAGATTATAACTGTCATGATATTTCTCCAAATAGTAATTTTATTTTTGTGACATTTTATTTTAACATTACACGTAAACTAAATTCTCATCTCTTCCCAGAAAAAAAAAATGAAATTTTGACTTAAACCACATGGGTATAAAAGGAAGGTCAAGTTGGAGCCAAATCGATATAAAAGATACCCATCTATTACTTGAAAGTAGTGCTTGATATTTTCTACAAGGGTAATGAAATCTGCTTTCCTTGATGACTTAGAAATCTCTATCTAGTTATAACAAAGCCTCTAATTTACTGATTTTACTTTGAAGATAAATTAGATGTAAAACACACATAATTGGATTGAAATGATTGCAACCTTTTCTCTCCCCCTGGGAAAATAACAATCTTAAACAAATAATACCTCTTCTTAGAACTGTTGAAAGATTCAAAAAATAAATTAATATTTATCACATAATTTTAGTATTTTGATTCTAAAGTCAGAATATTTAAAAGCTCCATTTTAAAATACATGTCATATATATTTTATTCTCCTTAGCAAACTTTATGAAACATGCTATAGCTTCCCATTATTAGGATTTTACATTGCTCAAATAAATTTTAAGCATAATTTATTATTAAAAGAGAATTTTACAATATTATTTATCTGAAAAATTATTTGTGAATCATTTTGATACTTTGATAAAATCTAGAAACTTTGGATAGATTTTATTCATGGCAGTCCCTCTCCTCCATCTCCCACTCTCTCTTTCTCTCTGACTCTGCTCTCTTTTTTTCCATAGTAGCAGAGCCTACCATGAGGTTCACAGCCATAGCCCAGCTGCTGCTTGATTCAAAATAATCACACAAAGGTAAATACTAATTACTAACTCTTCGCCTTAAGGTTTAGGCTCTTAGCTAGCTCTTACAACTTAACCTGTTTCTATTCATCTGTGCTTTGCCATGTGACTTCCTTGTGGCTTGCAGCTTACCTGTGATGCTTTACACCTTGTTTCTTTGTGCAGCAGCTGTCAATGTTTATCTGACTCTGTCCTTCTTCCCCTTCATCTCTGCTCAGATTTCCCACCTGCTTCTAAGATGCCTTGCCATAGGCCAAAACAGTTTATTTATTATCTAATGATAAGTCACAGCACACAGAAATACAGCACATATCATTTACCACAGTACCCATATGTTATGATGAAGAATTGACATAGGCCATATGTGGACCCTCGAGAGGTGTGATCATACTGTTTGCTTGGGCTGGCACCTGGGAGCCCGTTCCATTCAGAGGAACACTTACCTCAGTCTTGATATTAAGATGAGAAAATCGGACTTGCATGGAGTGGATGAATCACACTGAACTGACCCACCTTGGGACTTGCCCTTTTGAGGGAGAGAATGGGGGGATGGTAACAGGGAGGCTGAAGACTGATTGAGAGTGATTGGCAAGAGGGATGGGAGGGGGAACAAGGGAATACATGAATAAAAAAATATTGTAAATAAAAAAAAAGAAAATTTCTAAGAGCCATTAGAGAGTCTTGATGGGACTACATTTATTTTTTACTCTAGAACTCCCTGATATTTTCTTTTGTATTTAATATTTTGTGGTCACCTTTTGGGCACAAGAACCAAATATATAATAGGTTTGCATTTCTCTTCGTTTAAGACAGTCAAAGTTTTCTCAATTTCAAGCCGTTAGCTGTCATCCATATAGAATATTCCAGCAAATATTTCTTAATCATATGAGTATAGTCCCAGAGCTAACAAAATAACAGGGAATAAGAAATTTCAGAATATTTAACCAAAAATGGAAGATGTACGCTCCAGGCTGTCCTTCAAAAATGTAACATTCAGATGTAGTATAGAGTGTGTAGAATGGAATGACTATAAGAAAACAATGTTCTATGGACACAAACAGATATAACAGGTTGTACAGCCCAAGCCAGACAAAATTCTAGAATATAGTGGGGAAATGGCCATGAAATATCACTCATTAATATGAAGCTATTCACATTTTTTGCAAGGAAAAGAAGACAGTTTTTCTAAGAGTATAGTCATTGGTTACTCTACCATGCATCAGTGAAAGAGCACGTATTCAAGATTATTTGATCAACATAAACTAGCCAATAATGGGTGTGGGTCTTAGAAACCATAATGACCAAGAACCCCAAAATGAATTACCAATTTTTTGACTGAGCTTTTTATTAGTTAAACTTTGGTTGTATTATTATAACATACATCCATTTAAAGAATTTTTGTGCATGAATATAGACATTTATCAAGAAGCTACTGGCAATATTTGCATGTATTTTGAGTAGTCTTAGGTTTACATACATCTTCCTCTAACCACTTTTTACCTTAGAGCCCCTCTTTTATCCTAGTTCAGGCCTTCCTATTCCAGAATTCACATTTGATCATACACAGAGCACATTTTATTTTTCCTGCTTAGAAACACGTCCATGTTGTCTTTAGTAATTTACTACCCATATTGATATTCCAAACAAAACATACATATCTAAATATTAAAAACTAACAGGTACAAATAGGAGGGAATGTAACATGTACTTTATGGGCCTGTGATAACTCACTCAAAAATATTGTACACAATTTTATCTATTTATCTGCTGTGTTATTTTGCTTAATAACTGAATAGCATTCCATTGTTTAAATAGTCTACATTTTAATTACTATTTTTCAAGTGATAAACATCTTGGCTATTTCTATTTCCTAGATATTATAAACTAAGTACAAATAAATATAGATGAATAATATTATATATGTATATGAGTTTTTCCAGAATTTATTTATGTAGGCTACAGGTGTATCAGGTCAGATAGAACATCATTTGCTCAGGAACTGAAGTTAAAGACATTGAAAACTGATACATGAACACTAGGATTTAAACTGCCCTACTGTAGATTGTCATCAAGTGCGTTTTCTTATTGAGGCATCCTCCATTTATACATGCAATATTTTTCAATATTTTAAAAATTATTTTTGATAAGATATACACAATAGTATATGTATTAATCATATAAACATTTTAAAGGAAATATAAACAACATTCACTAATTATAAAAAAACCAACTATAAATAATGATTTTATTTTCATTTTATGTGAATTGTTGTTTTGCCTACATGTATAATTGTAAGGGTGTCAGATCTTCGAATTACAGACAATTGTTAGCTACCATGTGGATGCTGGAAATCAAAATCAGGTCCTCCAGAAGAATAGTCAGTGCTCATAACCACTGAGCCATCTCTCCAGCCCTTAAATAATGATATTATAGTTTTTGGTTGTGAGCCTAGCCTTGGGCATATAGCTAAAGATTCATATTCACACCCCAAAAGCATTAGCTCAACTATGTTCATACCAGCATTATTTGTAATAGCAAGAATCTGGAATAACCTAGATGCCTCTCAACTTAAGAAAGGATTAACAAACTGTAGTATATCTACACAATGGAGTACTACTCAGCAGTAAGAAAAAATGATATCCTAAAATTTGCAGGCAAATGTATGGATTTGGAGAGTATCCTCTTGAGCAAGGTCTCGCAAACTCAGAAGGATAAGCAGGGGATGTACTTACTCATTAGTGAACTTTAAGCAAACACACACACACACATACACACACACACACACACACACACACACACACACACACACACACATCCTTCTGGTTTGACTGTAGAAGGGTTGCTTAGCAGAAATTTTTGGTGGCCATAGTGCATCTGTGGGCATTAGCTGTGACCTACTATGCTTCATTTATTGGTAGCTGAGCCTAACCTGGCTTTGGGAGCTCTAAATTTTATTTTTTATGTTTCATGTATTTTAGAGAAAGGAGAAGTTTTATTACTGTATGGGTTTTCACAGCTAATGCCCATGAACGCACTATGGCCACCACAAATTTCTGCTAAGCAACCCTTCCACAGTCAAAGGAGAAGTTTTGGTTTTTTTTTTTTGTTTTTTTTTTTTTTTTTTTTTTTTTTTTTTTTTGTTTTTTTGAGAGAGAGTGTGTGTGTGTGTGTGTGTGTGTGTGTGTGTGTGTGTGTGTGTGTGTGTTTTAAATCACTTTATTCACCCATCATCTTTCAATGAAATAAGAATGTTTTTGCTTAAAGTTCACTAATGAGTGAGTACATCCCATGCTTATACTTCTGGGTTTGTGAGACCTTGCTCAGGAGATTATTCTTTAAATCCATCCATTTGCCTATGAAATTTAGTATATCATTTTTTTTCTTACTGCTGAGTAGTACTCCATTGTGTAGATGTACCACAGTTGAGCTATTGCTTTGCAGGTGTGAATGTGTTTCTTTAGGGTATATGCCCAATAGTTGTATTGCTGGATCCTTGGGGAGAGTGATTCCCACTTTTTTGGGAAACATCCATACTGCATTCCAGAGTGGCTAAACCAGTTCATACTCCCACCAACAATGGAGGAGTGTTCCCCTTCCTTCACATCCTCTCCAGCATAGGCTGTCATCTGTGTTTTTGAACTTAGCCATTCTGACAGTTGTAAGGTGATAACTCAAAGTTGTTTTGATTTGCATATCTCTTATGGCAAAAGATGTTGGAGCATTTTTTCAAATGTCTTCCAGCCATTCATAATTCTTCTGCTGAGAATTCCCTGTTTAGTTCTGAACCCCATTTTTTGATTGGGTTATTCAGGGTTTTGAACTCTAGTTTCTTGAGTTTTCTATATATTTTAGAGATCAGTCCTCTTTCACTTTCAAGGTTGGTAAAAATCTTTTCCCATTGTATAGGCTGTCATTTTGTCTTAATGACTGTATCCTTTTGCCTTACAGAAACTTCTCAGTTTCAGGAGATCCCCCTTATTGATTGTTGTTCTTAGCGTTTGTGCTACTGGTGTTATATTTAGAAAATGGCCACCTGTGCCAATGTATTGGACTATATTTCCCAGTTTCTTTTCTATCAAGTTCAGTGTAGATAGTTTTATGTTGAGGTCTTTAATCCACTTAGATTAATTAATTCCTATAATTGAATTTTTCAGTTATGATGTTATCAAAATTTACAAGATTGAGCAAAATAAATAATACATAGAACACTGTGCACTGTGAAATCAATTTGTCCATAAAGTATATATGTTTCACAATAAGGCATTAAAAAGAACATAAAACAATTGGGACACCCAAGATTGGCAAGTGCTTCTTTTATATTTAAATCCAAATATTATTCAAATTTCCTCCCTCTTTTAGGACATAGGAAGTTAAAATTTATTTTTGTTTTTTATTTATTTATACAATAAAATATTGTTTTCATGTATTCCCTTTCTCTCCCTCCCTTCCCCCTTCCAGTCCCTCCCAATCAGCCTTCAGTCTGCCTGTTCCCCATTCTCTGCCACAAAAGGGCAAGAAGTACCAAGGTAGTTCAGCTCAGCATCCACTCCATGAAGGTTCAAATTCCTCATCCTAATGTCAAGAATGTGTTAGGGGTTCCTCTGGAGGCAATGGGCTCTGAAGTGCCAGTCCACAAACAGAAACAAAGTCTAATTTCTCTCCTCTTATTTCTACATACTGCCCATGTCAGTGGACAGTTGCCTCTATTTGAAGGGCATAGTTACTGTTCTTGAAGTTTCCCCAATGGCTGCTCTTAATTGAGCGAGCTCCCCAGAATCCAGACAGGCATCACTGTGGGAATTTTTCTCAAAAGCCCTCTCCCCTTGCTTGTATATGTGGTGATATGTTACATATTTAATAAAACCTAGAATATCAAAAGATCCACCCACAGTCAAAAACAAGTCAGACATAGCTCAGGAAGTTTTTCAGCTTTGAGTAACTGAGCAGACACAGCTCAGGAATTTTTTGATCTCTGAGTACAAGACCTAACAGTTGAGCTTAAGTGGCACATAACTTTAATCCTAGCACAGAGAAAGCCGGGAGTGGTGACCTATACCCTTAATTCCATAACTGCATAGAAGGAGAACTTTCTCTGTTTCTGTGAGTTCAAGGCTGATAGCAAATAGTGTAGCTCCCACCTTTAATCTTAACCTGGAATGGGACAGCTGGTGAAAAGTGTATTTAAGGTAGTCTTAGGAAAACAACAGTGAGGCAGTAGCAACCAGGATCTAGGCTGAAGTAATTGGAAAATAGCTGGGTGAGAATTGACTGTGGTGTTTTCTCTCTCTATTATTTTAGCATTTCCCCAATATTTGGCTCTGAGTCTCTTTCCATACAATCCTAATTTGTATAACACTTATTAGACTCTCTTCTCCTGCTCTCAGCTAGACCAGGAGCTCAGCACAGTGCTCAGCCATGTAACTCTGTCTCTACATCTATTTGTTGTTGGATGTAAGTTTTGTGATAACACATGGGATGGCTATTCAGTTGATTATAGGGGTAGTCCTGTCTAAACAACACCTTTACTATTTGTTGAAGACCTAGCCAGGGATATCCTGTGAGTTATTGGAGGTTACCTTAGTACCTGGTCTTTTTTCAACACCACAATGCTTTCTCTATTAAGAACTTCATCCCTTTTTTCTCCCTTCTTATTGATCCTCTCACTTAATCATCTCCCTGTCTCATGATTTGCTCCATACTTTCTTGGTTGCAGCATTTTATGCTCCAAATTAGCTAGCTCAACTTAATATGAAATAACAGAAATCTCAAGATTGCAAAAACAATCCTGCTCAATAAAAGAACTTTAAGAGGAATCACCATCTCTGACTTCAAGCTATCCTATAAAGCTACAGTAATAAAAACAGCCTGGTACTAGAATAAAAACAGATTTGTAGAATCTAATTGAAGACTTTGACATTTACCCTCACATCTATGAATACCTGATTTTTGACAAAGAGAGCAAAAAAGTCTAGTGGAAAAAAGATAGTATTTTCAACAAATGCTACTGGCATAGCTCTGATGGCAGTATGTAGAAGAATGTAAATAGATTGAAACTTATCATCCTGCACAAAACTCAAATCCAAATAGATCAAAGACCTAAACATAAACCCAGCCACACTGAACTATAGTAAAGAAAGTGGGGTCTCGGGACCAAGTGCTGTCTGCAGAGTCCCAGCGAACTCTGGAGCACAGGCAGATAAACTCTGCCTGTCACCATACCCACAGCTCCTGCTGAGGGAATTTGCACAGCTATCCACCACCACATTGAACTGAGCCAACCACCAAACACAGGGGTCCTAGAAGGACAGACTCAGACCCCGCCCAGAGATGAGGAGGGGTCACCAGGCCCAAGTGCCTATATCCCAGCCAGGGAGGGACAGTTGAGCTCCTATCGGTTCTGGTTCCGGTTCTGGGACCAAGTGCTGTCTGCAGAGTCCCAGTGCAGTCTGGAGCACAGGCAGATAAACTCTGCCTGTCACCATACCCACAGCTCCTGCTGAGGGAAGTTGCACTGCTACCCACTGCAACATCGAACTGAATGAACAGACAACTACAGGGGTCCCTGAAGGGTAGATTCAGACCCTGCCCAGAGAGGTGAAAGGCGGCTCACAAGCGCGAGTGCCACAAGCCATCTAATCATGAACCACTGAAGCTATGGGCAAACGTCAGTACAAAAAATTGCATAATAATACAAAGAACAACATGGTAACTCCAGAAGAGAGTGGTGATCTTACATATACAAGACCTGAACTGAGCAATGAAGAGGAACAGAAGGAAGCAACACCAAAAATTCCTTTTTGATGATCATCGAAGCTCTAAAAGAAGATATGAAAAAAAAGCCTTAAAGAAATAGAAGAAAATACAAACAAAAAATTGGAAGAGATGAACAAATCTATGAAAGAAACATGCCAGGAACTAAAAGCTGAAATAAAAGCTGAAATAGAAGCAATAAAATAGGCACAAAATGAGGCAAAGATGGAAATAGAAAACCTGAAGAAAAAAGCTGGAACCACAGATACAAGCATAACAAACAGAACTCAAGAGATGTAAGACAGAATCTTTGAAGTGGAAGATTCAGTAGCTCAAATAGATATATCAGTCAAAGTAAATAGTAAAACTAAAAAAGCCATAACTCAAAATGTTCAGGAAATCTGGGACACCATGAAATGACCTAATCTGAGAATAATAGGAATAGAAGAAGGAGAAGAATACCAGCTCAAAGGCACAGATAATGTTTTCAATAAAATCATAGAAGAAAACTTCCCTAACCTGAAGAAGGAAATGCCTATAAAGATACAAGAAGCTTACAGAACACCAAATAGATATGATCCCCACAAAATGTCAGCACGCCACATAATAATCAAGCCACAAAACATACAGAACAAAGAAAAATTTTAAGAGCTGCAAAAGAAAAGGGCCAATTCACATATAAAGGCAGACCCATCAGAATAATGCCTGACTATTCAATGGAAACGATGAAAGCTAGAAGGGCTTGGTCAGAAGTTATACAGACGCTAAAACAGCATGGCTGCCAAACTAGAATACTATACCCTGCAAAATTATCAATTATCATAGATGGAGTAAACAAGGTGTTTCAGGACAAATGCAGACTGAAAGAATATCTATCTACCAATCCAGCACTACAATGCGTATTAGAGGGAAAACTCCAACCTAAGGACCCCAGATACACCCACGAAATCACAAACAACCAATAAGTCCACAGAAGAATATCCTACAGAAAGGAAATAAAAAAAAGTTGCCACCAAAAATGGCAGGAATTATGAATCAATGGTCACTAATTTCCCTTAATATCAATGGTCTCAACTCTCCTATAAAACATCACACATTAACAAGATGGATACAACAACAGAAGCCATCCTTCTGTTGCCTACAAGAAACACAACTCAACTGCAAAGACAGACACAGTCTTAGAATAAAGAGTTGGGAAAAGATTTTCCAGTCAAACGGTCCTAAGAAACAAGCAGGGGTTGCAATCCTAATATCTAACAAAGTAGACTTTAAGCTAAAAGCAATTAAAAGGGACCAAGATGGTCACTACTTATTCATCACAGGAAAAATTGGTCAAGAGGCAATTTCAATCTTTAATATTTATGCCCCTAATATAGGAACACCTACTTATATAAAAGAAACACTGCTAAAGCTAGAATCCCACATCAATTCTTAAACCTTAATAGTGGGAGACTTCAATACCCCACTTTTTTTAAATTTTTTTTCCTTCTTTATTTTGTATTTATCAATAAAACCATAAAAAGAATTTAAAATGTGGAAGAGTTAACAATAACTATAAAGGGGATAAGAATCGTAAGTATGGCTTATCAAGGGTGGTAATGCAAATAAGATTGCTACACATATATTTACTTTGTGTTCAGCTTTCCCTCTGAATTTTTTTTTCCATCCCTGTATATCCTTGTTCAAAGTCCCTTCTCCCTCCCACCACATCTGGTCATTTTTCTTCTCTGCAACTCCCCATCCCCTCCTTGGGCAGGGAGCAGACAATCCTATGGTCACAATGACCCAATAATGCTTGGATCAGTCTCCACTCCAGGCCAAATCCAGTTTTGTCCCCTCTCCCTCAAGAGTGAGTCTGGTGTTCCTATAGTTGGAGTGGGGTTTGAAGGGTCAGTCCAGGGTGTTTCTGATCCCAAGCTGTTCAGTGGTTGTGGTTTGCTGCTTGGGCATGTTTGGCTTTTTTTCTTGTTTGTTTGTTTAGAGACCACTAGTGAGTGAGTACATCCCCTGCTTTTCTCTCTGAGTTTGTGCTACTTCACTCAGGAGGATATTCTCCAAATCCATCCATTTGCCTGCGAATTTTAGGATTTCATTTTTTCTTACTGCTGAGTAGTATTCCATTGTGTAGATGTACCACAGTTTGTTTATCCATTCTTCAGTTGAGGGACATCTAGGTTGTTTCCAGGTTCTTGCTATTACAAATAATGCTGCTATGAACATAGTTGAGCTAATACCTTTGGAGTGTGAATGTGCCTCTTTAAGGTATAAACCCAGAAGTGGTATTGCTGGGTCCTTGGGGAGACTGATTCTCAATTTTCTGAGAAACCTCCATATTGCATTCCAAAGTGGCTGAACAAGCTTACACTCCCACCAACAATGGAGGAGTGTTACCCTTGCTCTGCATCCTCTCCAGCATAGGCTGTCATCTGTGCCTTTTATCTTAACCAATCTAATAGGTGTTAGGTGGTATCTCAAAGTTGTTTTGATTTGCATTTCTCTGATGGCTAAAGATGAAGAGCACTTTTTCTGGTGCCTTTCAGCCATTCGTAGTTCCTCTGCTGAGAATTCCCTTTTTAGATCTGAACCCCATTTTTTGATAGGGTTATTCAAGATTTTGGGCTCTAAATTCTTGAGCTCTTTGTATATCTTAGAGAGCAGTCCTCTATTACTTGTAGGGTTGGTGAAAATCTTTTCCCATTCTGTAGGCTTCCCTTTTGTTCTATTGACAGTGTCCTTGGCTTTACAGAAGCTTCCCAGCTTCAGGAGATCCCACTTATTGATTGTTGGTCTTAGTGCCTGTGCCACTGGTGTTATATTTAGGAAGTGGTGGCATGAGCCAATTTGTAGAAGTGTATTTCCCACTTTCTTTTCTATCAAGTTCAAAGTGGTTGGGGTTAAGTTGAGGTCTTTGATCCACTTGGATTTGAGTTTTGTGCAGGGTCACAGGCTCGGATCTATTTGCATTTTTCTACACACTTCCTTCCAGCTATGCCAACACCATTTGTTAAATATACTATCTTTTTTCCATTGAATATTTTGGAACTCTTTGTCAAAGATCAGGTTTTCATAGGTTTTTGGGTTAATGACTAGATCCTCAATTCTATTCCATTGGTCCACAAGTCTGTTTTTATGCCAGTACCAGGCTGTTTTTATTACTGTAGCTCTATAGTATAGCTTGAAGTCAGGGATGGTGTTACCTCCTGAGGTTCTTTTGTTGAGTAAAATTGTTTTGGCAATCCTGGCTTTCCTGTTATTCCAAATGAAATCGAGTATTGTTCTTTCAAGGTCCCAAAAATATTGTGTTGGGATTTTGATGGGCAGTGCATTGAATCTGTAGATTGCCTTTGGTAGAATTGCCATTTTTACTATGTTGATCCTACCAATCCAGGAACATGGGAGAGCTTTCCATTTTCTGATATCCTCTTCAATTTCTTTCTTCAATGATTTAAAATTTTTGTCAAATAGGTCTGTTACTTCCTTGGTTATAGTTACTCCAAGGTATTTAATACTATTTGCAGCTAATATGAAGGGTAATGTTTCCCTTGTTTCTTTTTCAGCTCTTCTATCTTTAGTGTATAGAAGGGCTACTGATTTCTTTGAATTTATCTTGTATCCTGCTACATTGCTGAAGGTGTTTATCAGCTATAGCAGTTCCTTGGAAGAATTTTGTGGGTCACTTATGTATACAATCATATCATCTGCAAATAGAGATAGCTTCACTTCTTCTTTTCCAGTTTGTATGCCCTTAATCTCTTTTCGTTCCCTTATTGTTTTAGCTAAAACTTCGAGAACTATATTGAATAGATAAGGGGAGAGAGGACATCCTTGTCTATTTCCTGACTTTAGTGGAATTTCTTTGAGTTTTTCTCCATTAACTTTGGTACTGGCTGTCAGCTTCTTGTAAATCGCCTTAATTATATTTAGGTATTCTCCCTGAATTCCTGATCTCTCAGGGATTTAATCATAAAGGAGTGTTGGATTTTGTCAAAGGCTTTTTCAGCACCTAAGGATATGATCATGAGGTTTTGTTCCTTTGGTTTGTTTATATGATGGATAACATTTACAGTTTTTCATATGTTAAACCAGCCCTGCATTTCTGGGATGAAGCCTACTTGGTCATGGTGGATAATATCTTTTTTGCATTGTTGTATACGGTTTGTCAAAATTTTGTTGAGAATTTTTGCATCAATATTCATGAGGAAAAATGCTACTGAGCAGTATCAAAAAATGATATCCTAAAATTTGCAGGCAAATGAGTGGATTTGGAGAATATCCTCCTGAGAGAGTTTTCACAATCTCAGAAAGATAAGCAGGGGATGTACCCACTCATTTGTGGTCTCTAAACAAACAAACAAGAAAAAAGCCAAGCATACCCAAGGGGCAAACCACAACCACTGAACAGCTTGGGATCAGAAACACCCTGGACTGACACTTCGAACCCCACTCCAACTATAGGAACACCTGACTCACTCTTGAGGGTGGGGGCACAAAACTGGATTTGCCAGGAGTGGAGACTGATCCAAGCATTATTAGGTCAGTGGGCCCATAGGACTGTCTGCTCCCTGCCCAGGGAGGGGATGAGGATTTGTGGAGAAGAAAAAATGACCTGATGTGGTGGGAGGGGGAAGGGACCTTGAATAAGGATATACAGGATGGAAAAAAAATTCAGAGGGAAAGTTGAACACAAAGTAAATATATGTGTAGCAATCTCATTTGCATTATCATCCTTGAAAAGTCATGCTTATGATTTTTATCTTCTTTATAGTTATTGTTAACTTTTCACCACTTTAAATTCATTTCACTGTTTTTCTTGATAAATACAAAATAAAGAAAAAAACAACAAAAAACAAAAAAACAAAGAGCCTATTTCAAAAGCATATTTTTGATTTTTTTGTTTTTTTTTTTACAAACCTATACCCTTTCCATGTTAGACTGTCGTAAAGCAAAATTTTAGAAAACATTTACAATTATAAAACTATGATATGTTTCTGTTTCTCAAAGAAATCTCACAATCTCCAGATCTTTTTATGACTGAGGAAAGATGAATTTCTCTTCTTTGGTGAATACTGAAACATTAGCTTGGTAGCTCACCTAAAACTCTGGCTTTTAATATCTGAAAATCCCCTGTGATATGAGTTTCATCCTAAGCTGTTTCTGAGCTGTACGATGATAACTTTATGGAGGAAATGTCTACAAACAGTGCAATCTCAGAAGTGCTGCAGAGCTCCATCTGCTTCAAGATTGTCAGCTCTGGCTTAATACAGTTCATAAAATTCATAGAACAGAAGATTCCTTTTAAAAATTAACTTCCCTGGATGTATTGATTTGGAAAATATAATTCTAAAGATCTGATCATAAGAAAATTAAATTGAAGCAATTCAGGAAATAGTCTACAGAACATGTTTTATTATCCTATAATTTGTTTCCAGTACAATGGCATTGTGTTTGCATACAGAACCTGGACTCGTGATTATCTAGGATTACAATGCTTTTGAGGAATGGCATTTGCAAAGTAGTAACTATTGAAGATTCATGCAATATTCAGTCGTATCTATACACAAAGAATAATTCATCCTTAAGGAACATTCCCACTGAGTGAATGAAATTATTGAAGCATTTTCATCCTTATGTGAAAGCTAAAAATTGCTGTCTTTGGGACAATAAAGATTCCCTCTTGTTAAAAAAGGTAAAGAGATTATGTTACTAAATTTTATTTTGTCTTCTATATTTAGAATTATAGTAACCTTGCAGTCAACTATGAGTATTTTTTCTTACATTAATTTAGAAGTAAAACAAAACTTTGTACATAGGTACATATAATGTTCATTTTGATACTATTAATGTATTTGATAAGTCTGAAATTTAAAAAGAATTACTGCTATAAAGAAAATATTTTTCATTTGTATAGATCATATAATTTATTTTTTGGAATAATTCCACAGTAATTGAGCATATTGTTCTAGACCTAAGAACAATGAACCAGAAGTATATATGTGATTCATTTGAAATCATAAAATAACTTAATGCACATAGTTTAATGGTTAGATTTCCTGAATTTACATATTATCAAAACCTTGCAACTGTGCAATGGTATTTCTGAACGTAATGACTTAAGAGGCTCTTAGAACAACTGGGAAATGTAAATCATACATAAAATTTCAATATAAATCAAGATAAAGGAAGTTACCTAATTTGAAGAAACATCTAAATGGCAGGCAAATTATTTTATTTCTTTATGTATGCATTTACTTATTAAACTTTTATTTAGTTTGTGAAATTGTGTAGTACATGGATGTGTTCACTGTATGTGTAGGTACACATGTGTGTATGTGCTCTTGCATATATCTTTGTAGAAGTCAATGGCTGTCTTTTACTGCTCCTATAGCTTGTCTTTTGAGATAAAGTATTGAGAAATGGAAATATATATCTGATAGGTATCTATAGATAAGAAAGTGTCATCTTACTGAATCTACTGTTCACTGTCTGACTTGTCTGGCTGGTCAAAAAGCTCTGAGAATTGTCCTGACTCCATCTCCCTCTCTCTGTCCTACAGTTGATTTAGAGACACATGACCTTGTTAGACAGTATTGTGTGTGTGTGCTTTAATTTTTGTTTCACTTTTTTGTTTTCTTCACTTGGTTGTTCAGATTTTGAAATCTGGCCCTCATTCTTATACATCAGACACATAATCAACAAATTCATCTTTCTTGTCCATATTTTTAGAGGTATAAAATTAACTCCAACCACTAACTTTATACTAAAAAATTGTAAATCACTAATTAATGATAAATTCTATAAAATTGTCAAGTAGACATATATGAAATTATATCTTTATTTTTGAAGAAAAAGTAATTATTTTATAAGCTAATATGCCATGTAGGAATTGAGTTTTAAAGAAAATTTAAATTGTAAGTTATGAAAGCAGATACATGATATATTGCTTTAAAGGAAAAATAGCTTTCAGAAATATACATTTTGCATCAATTGTGGTGACTTTCATTTAAAACATTAAATGAAATTTACATACTAACAAGGACCATCCAAGATATAGGCTTCATGATCATTTAGCAAGATCTTCTGTAACCTCTAGTTTACATTTAAAATGTATTTATTTTGTAAGCTTGCAGACAGTTTTGACAGATTATATATTATTATAGGCCTTTATGTTTGTTTTGTGTGCTTATTTTTTATCCATTTTCTTCTTAATACTCCTCTCACAGTTGTATCAATTGATGGATTTTTTTTTCCAATTTTCAAGACTGAACATGGATGCTAGTACATTTATACAGCCTTTCAATCATATAGATTAGATTTTTTTTTCTTTTATCTTCCATCTGTCCTTAGACTTATAGCACATGCCTTTGGTATAACATTTATACATGAGCATAAATCATTTTTTGAATTAGCATCATTACAACTAAGTTAAATACTATACTTTTTGGTGTGATAGTCTGTGTATTAGTCATTAAAATAAAAAAATCAGAATTTCATCTTTGAAAAAGATAGTAATATGAGCATGAATAAAAGACTTCTGCCATGTCAAGGTCCATGGCTCAACTACAGTGGGAGACTATATTAATGCCCATGGCTATTGTTACCTCTGGGGCTTTGAGAGAACTGGGCCTAGTGGCTTGGACACCTGAGATATTATCCAGCCTTTCACTCACCACTGCAATGGGATAGCTGGTCCTAACCCTGGCCTGAAGATAGTGGTTTAACTGAAGGCCCAGACTGACCACTCAGCTCCTACTCAGGCCCACATCCAAGGCTTTGAATTGGCCCACCACAACATTTATCCCATTTATGACATACTAGACTGTGAGAAGAGAACGGTCCTGAAGAACCATACTACAAGATCTCCATTACTCAGGGCAAAAGAAGACTATCTGAAAGAGGTTTATTGATGTTGTAGCAGAAGTCTGGAGTCTTGAACATGACAAAGAATTCTAGCAATGAATGTTTGTAAGTAACAATATTTGGGCAAATGGATATACTGCACTATACACCACAACTTCCAAGGCCACTATGACAACAAATGAATATTTGATGGAGAGTCAGGAAAGATGAAAGAGTGAATTTTTTAATCTTATTCATTTTACTTTTTTATGGAAGTAGGCTATAAAGTTAGAGAATAGACATGGATAGACTGGGAAATTAGTCGGATTAAAGTACATGATGTAAAGTTCCCAAAGAATCAATTTTAAAAATTTTCAAAATAAAATGCATTTCTGAGCAATCAATAGAATAATGAGTAAAGCAAAACATATTTAAACTGGTGTTCAGTAGCTTTGTATATACCTTAAAATAGCAAATTGATGAAATGTCCTTTAACATGCAAATAGGACATATACTATGTGTTATTTATTAGTATTTCATCCACATTACACTAAAAATAAAGAATTGTTGAAATACACAAACAACATAAGAGATTCTTGGATATTTTTGTGTGCAGAGGTAATTGAACAAAAGCTCTTTGTAATATATAGCATTATTCACATATAACTCAGAAAAATATTATGAAATCTCTAGAAAAAGTCCTTTCAGGGTGAGCAATGGTAGAAATTGAGGCCCCAGAGGATTGTATGAGTAAAAAAAGGAATATAATATTTGTTTGTAGAGATGGTTCTGTGTGTGCATATTTGCTTGCACACTTAACTTCATGTGCTTTAACTATGTGTAATTTTTTTCATACAGCTTACTTTTATCAAAATACATGCTGATATCACAGAAAAGAAATATGAATAATAATATTCAGTAAAATCATAAAGTTCAATGTATACCATCCTAAAAGATTTTAGAGTGATAAAGCAAATTTCTATCAATATTGTAAAATATATTGCATATCAAATACATAAATATACATACATATATACATGCAGATATGTATATATATATATATATATAAATTGGTAATTGGAAATTAAGCTTTTCAAGATTTTAAATGCCGTAGCAGTTAAGTATTTAAAACTATTTCTAGCAGAAGGTTTTAATTAACATCATCTATAAAAAGCTCAATATATTTCTACTGCTTAGAATTCAATATATGTAAGTGTAGACACTAGATCAATACACCACATCCTTAAGGGTAAATCAGTTAATAGTAAGTAAAAGAAATCCATTCACCCAGTAAACATTCTATCAAAAGGATGACAGGAATTGTCACTAAGACCGATAAAGTAGCAACAAGGATTCAAATATGGACTTAGGACAGTTTTCCTTGGTTTGCTTTGTAGATAATGATGTAAATAGCACAACAGTTTTATTTATGATTCCCAGGTAAAGTGTGTACATAATTTGCCAACCTTTTTTTCTGGTAATGCCTACACATTTGAAAAATTCTCATGTTCGGTTTGATGTTTTAACATTCCTTGTTTGTCTTGAAGTGCCTATTGGAGCCAGGGACTTGGAAAGTGGCTACTGCACGGCAGAGAAATGCTTTAAGGAAGAAGAGGATCATAGACAATGAGTGCTACAAAAGCAGAGGAGGTGATTTTGATGCCAAGAAATTAAGTGGGCAGTAACATGGTATAAGAAGAATTATCTAAACCAATGATGTCATAAGTTAATTTAAAAACAGAATTGTTTTTGAAAAGATACAGAGGAAACATACACTATATAGGCAGATTATACTCATCACACAAGCCATAAATTTTCAAACAAAAATCCTACTGCCAAGAGTGGCACACTTTCTTTTGAGTTATAGTCAGATATACCTAAAAGCAACAAGAACTATTGCTATTTTGTTATTGTTCTTAGCTTCTTACCAAAACTAGATAATGAGGCCTGTTTCTGAAAATACCATATACCTTAGGCATAGAGAAATCAAGCAAGAAGTATTTTAGAAGCTTCCTTCCTGTTGACTAGCTTTTAGATTCACAGTGTGTGAATATGCTATGAAGAGTGTTGAGGAAAAAAAGTCAGCAACATTCTGAACTGGGTGTGATGAGTCCTGCTTGTACCAGCTATAATACCAGTCTGCCAAGTTGCACAAGAATATGTCAACTGCAGAAGTTGAACTTGATGGCACTCAAGAAAATAAATGCATGCTGGGCTATAAATTGGCCCACCACCCATGGCTGGGGAGGTTATAGGCCTCAACATGGTACTTCTTATTATATTAGCTGCAGCTTTACTGTGTGGACACTATATTGAACTGACTTCTAAAAATTTATATTTATATACAAAGGTCAGAACAAGTAGCAACTTTGGCCAGAGAAGCTTCTTTTTGAAGAAAGCAAAGGTTAGTGCAGTGACTCACTACAGGGAAAACAGTTTTAAGACTAAATGACTTAACTCTGTGGCCCTAAACAGAACATCCTCATTTCTGCCTCCAGTTCTCAAAGAATATAGTAAAAGGGGGGAAAAGGAAAGATTTTAAGAGCTGGAGAATGGCAATGAGGATTCTGAAAAACTGTCTTCTACTGCACCCATGAACTCACATCAATTATGGCTATATATATATAAGACTGGACAAAACTTGGCCTATGAGAATTCTGTCCTCAAGTATATGTGAGGTGGGGGTGGGGAGTAGGAGGGTTGTACTAAAAAGCCCTACCCTCCCTTGAGTAGGGAGATAATGGTTATTGGGAAAGGAGGCATCATGTTTTCCGTATCAATGACTAGAATATTGTCAAGCTAAAGTAAATGCCTGCTCTTGTAGGCAATGCTACGTGCAGTGGGACATAAATAAACAATAAAAAGAAGTTCATACCAGGGAGAGAACATGTTTCAAAGACGTAGTTTGATGGAACGCATGTAAGAAAAAGTCTTCATTTTAAATATTTTTGTTTTCAAAAATATCCTATAACAATTTTTTTTTTTAAATTTTACATCCAGACCAGATTGCCCTCCCTTCTCTTCACTAAGGACCCCTTACACCCCTCAGGCTCACCCCCTATCTACTCCTACCTCCTACCCTGTTTCTGTTCTGAAAATGGCACACCTCCCCCATGGATAGTGAAATAAACATGACATATCTGCTGTGGGATTAAGCACTGGTACATTGTAAATATTTGTCCCTCCTACTGGTTTAATAAAACTCTGATTGACCAGAATGCAGACAGGAAGTGTGGTTGAATTAATAGACTATGAAAACTCAGAGACAAAAAAAGAGTCAAAGGGATATTCCAGTAGATACAGAGAATCAAACACCAGGATGCTGCTCTGAGTAAAGGTATTAAGCTACTTGGCTAATCATGGGTTAATTTAAGAGTAAGAGTTAGGAAGAAATAGGTCTGAGTCATAGGCCAATCAGGATGAAGCTAACGTAAGATTCTATGTGAATTTTTGAGGAGACTTTGGGACTTCTGGTCCGGATCTTATAGCTAGTCTGGATCAGAAACTACTTATAACACATATCACCTTATTGGAAGATTAATGTCCTCACTAATATTTAGGCTAGACAAAGAAGTCAGGTATGGGGAATAGGATCTCAAAAGCTTACAAAAGAGTAAGAATCAGACCCTGCTCCCACTGCTAAAAGTCCCACAAGAAGACCAAGCTAAACAAATATAACATACATGCCTCAAGCCTAAGTCAGTCTCATACAGGTAATCTGTTATCCATTCAGAATCTGTGAGTTGCTACATGCCCATGTTAGTTGTTTCTATGGGTTTTAGTTCTATGGGCTTTTGGACTCATATAATCCTTCCTCCCTCATCTCAGAAGAATTCCCTGAGTTCAGTCTCTGTCTCCTTGATTGCAGGATGAGACCTCTCTAATGACTATTGGACTGAGAGTATAGCAGAGTATCTTTAGGCATCATTGCATTGATATTATTAAATTTTTCTCCAATGGTGTTTGGTTCTGTTCTAGGTATCTTGGCCATCTAGCCTCTGGGTTTGGATGCTCCAGTGTTAGGAATTCATTTCAATTTTTTGGCATGGGTCTTAGGACAGATCAGTCATTGGTTGGCTTCCCCCACAACCTGAAAGAGACATTTATAAAAGTGGCATTTCAGTGTCATGTAGAAACCCGGTGCAAGGGAAACTCCCAAGAAACTGCAAGGATGATCACAGTTAAGACTCCTAGCAAAAGCGAATACAGAGCCTCAACTGGCAAACTTCTGTGACTCGGAAAGACTACCAGTGGATGAATTAGGACAGGAACCTAGCCACGTATCCTATCTCTACATTCTGTTTAGCCAATGGGATATGCTAAAGTAGTGTGACAAAGAGAAGATATTTTATAATAACCACTAGTACAGTGACAGGTAAGAAACCTTTTCGGAGTTTATCAAAATAAAGTAGACCAAAAAATGTGTCTTTCATCTGGCAATGGTGTTTCCAAATAGTCGTTGCAATCTTTACATAATGGAGTAAATTTAAATGGGAAAATGGGGGAATAATGTCTACCTTCTCTCCTATTTTTATTCAATATGTTAATACTGCAGAAGGAAGTCTCTTTTTTTAATTGTATCCACAGAGAAGCCCAAATAAAATCTGGGGGTAGAACAGTTGCTATGCACAATTACTTTCTTAGGAAACTCTGACACATTACAAATTGTTTGACCAAATAAAAAAATTTGCAAAGCATATAAGGCAGAAAGTACTCACTACCATGTGTTTGTATGCACTAAATCAAATATAAATTGGATAAATAATCCAATTCATTTTCTATAATCATATATAAAATGCGCAAGAATAAATTTATCAATTTGAAGCCTGCATTGCAGAAAGAATTTATTTTGTTGATATGAATTTGATCAACTGTTCATTTCTAAAAATTACAAAGCAGAGCCAAAATGTTAAAAGTCAGGGAAATGTTTAGATATATTTCAGAAAATGTAAGATCCGTGTTAAGATTTTAATTTTCTAGAAATTAACATGTAATCTCAATGCAATAACAATTATAATCAAAAGGTTTTATATATATTTGTTTATAAAGGAAAACAGGATTCATAACCAAATAAAGTTTTTTGTTTGTTCGTTTATATAGGTTATTATAAAGTTGATATGTCTCTTAAAAAACTAGATGCATACATATCAACTGAGGAAAGAAATCACCCAGAGTTCTTGAATGAACTTATTTTGAGATGTGTTATTGTTCTACAAGAAAGACTTTTGGTGTTATTAAGAATATTACAGAAAGGCCAATAGAAATAGGAAGTTGAGATGTTTGTGATGGTGGGTTGATAGTAATTAACTATTTCTGAGACTTTCAAATAAGAAGCAATGGTTCAATGTGATGTCTTTTTTATCACTCTTTGTGACTGTAAAGTTATATTTTATGACAATATAAATATAGTCTTCAGATTCTGCTCTGGTGCCTACTTTTAATTTATAGTCTTAATTTTTAAAATCAGATATTATAGAGGTAAACCTGTACATGCAATGAAAATAGATGAACATTTTATAGTAAATGAAATTTTTCTTTCGATTTTCAGATAGTATTTTTCATTTAAAAATTAATGTGTTCATTGTCTACTACTATCAAACATAAAAATATATTAAATTATTACTATTATTGTTAACTGTGATCCAGTAATATTAAATTTGAATGTGCTATCAATATTAAACATAAATATTCTATTATTTACAATACTGTCATACTCAATGTGAATTCATTTAACCACCTGTTTAGCCATATGAATAATTAATACTGATTGATGTCTATAAAAGAAGAATAATGCAACAATCACATTGAGAATTATAATGAAAATATACCTTCCAACATTAAAATTAGAAGTAGCTTTATAATTGACTACTCATTCACAGTCATTATTGTATTTCAGATTACTCCTTTTACTTCATGTGTTTTACACCTTAGTTTGCTTTTGATATAATTTCCAAAATATACTCATAGATTTTATTACTCAAGTTATACTTTGAAGTATGAGAATTATGCAAAATTTAAGTTTTAAATACTTCTCCTATTTGGTTTGAATTAGTTACATAATTTCTAAAATATTCTAATAAAAAACAGGAAAACAAAATTCATGAAAATTTAGAATTCTGTTAGAATTTGGAAATGAAAAATTAATCTTTCCTTCAATGCTATATGTTTAAAAATATACACATGATATTATTCAACAATAACTTTGCACTATTGAAAACAGTACGAAATAGAATTTGGGGAGTTTTCTGAGCTCCTAATTATAGTTTGTGGCCATGAAATTCATGAGGATTTCCAGAAAATCTCTAACTTTCTTATGTTAGGCTCCTGTTGACAGGCCAATACAGTAATTATACACTTTTCTGACATATAAAGAAGCAATTTGGAAGAAACTTTATAAGATATTGTGACTTCAGTCCCCGAATGAAATATTTATTTTAAAGTATTTTTCTGAGCTAACAATGTAAGTATTTATTTGAGGAATCAAAAACTATTTACAAATTATCTATACATGTACTTCTAATAACTTAAAGTTTGGGGGGAAGGGTTCTGTGCTTTACTCATTCCTTTTACTTCAACTTTATATGAGATTTGTGCTTTATTTATATATTTAATTTTAGTTCACTGAAAGTCTTAAATCCATAAACAGAAGATTACTTTAATCAAGTTGAATTCTTTTACTCAACTCCTGATGCCATTTAAATCATAGACACTGTGTTACCAATCAAGCTACTCATGCCAGGAAAGAGCCTGTAGAAAAATCAATGCCCATTACTAGGTGCTTCATCAATCCTAGCATAGTATTTTCTTCTTTTGGCACCAGGAAACAAGGAAATTGAAAGTATGCATTTATCAAATGTTTTCACATCACCTTCTTCTGTTTATGGTTTTACATATAGGAACAAATACATGAATTGAGTGACCCTGTGTATTTAAGTTGCTGCTTAAATATCGTAGATTGAACACAATTACATGATTATTCTTAAATAAAATCCAAATAACATGAGAATAGGAAATGGAAAAAATTTACAGATTCCAAAATCAACTCAAGGGAAAAATGAAAACTGCAATGAGCATTATTAAAATTACATATTTTGGAGAAAAATTAAGTAAATTATTGGGAACATTTTGAAAATTAGAAAATATAAAACAAAATTTTTTGGGTGAATAAAATTATAGAAGGCCAGGCAAATTCTTTAATTTTAAGATATCTAAATTTAATGCATAGTAACTATTCATAAAAAGTATCATATTGAAAATGATTGTGTAGGTGTCTGTGGTCTAGGTAAGTTGTTGGACAATATATACCTCTTCAGAAACTAATAGGTTCAAAGATTATTGCAAATACAAACGACAACCAATAACAAAATTTATGATATCCAGTTGAATATTTTGCAAAACGATGCAGCAAAGTATAGTGAAACAAAGATTTCTTCCTGTCAAACCAGGTAAAACTGCATATGACTATGTCAAAAATAAACCAAAGGACTTTTAACTTCATATAAATCTCAAGATTGATTAAATATGTTAAACTTGATTCAG
Organism: Sigmodon hispidus; assembly: GCA_004025045.1. NCBI lineage: Eukaryota > Metazoa > Chordata > Mammalia > Rodentia > Cricetidae > Sigmodon > Sigmodon hispidus. The sequence goes on along the minus strand of PVIH01005721.1, from coordinate 22,421 downwards.
TCTTGATGTTGGGTTGAGGAAAGCAGATCTGCCAGGAGTGGATGCTAAACTAAGCCACACTGCGACCTTGGGACCTCCTGCCCTTGCTGGGGAGGAAAGTGATGTTGAGAAGAGGGAGTGACTGGAAGGGGTGGGAGTGGATAGGTAACTTGAACAAGGGTATACATGGATAAAAAATAGGACTTTATTCATAATAAATAAAAAAAAATTCTAAAAAAACAATCTGAGATGATGGCTCCATTTATCAAAATAACTATGTCATTGTTTTCCCTCTCTGTCACTCCCCAAAATAAACTTTGCAGTTCTTCATGTTCTCTTTCTCCCATTACAGTCTTTCCCTATGGTCTCAATTAACTCAGGAGATAACTATTTTAGCTTCCTGGGGGGGTGTCCAGAGATGTCTGTCTTTGGTACTTTTTTGTTACCAGCTGCTCTGTGGTTATGGATTTTACCTTGTTATCCTTTGCTTTACATCAAAAATCCAGATGAGTTAGTACATAGCATGTTTATCTTTCTGGACATTTGTTACTTCTCTCATTATGATATTTTCTAGTTGTATCCCCTTGCCCTGACATTTTAGAATATCATTTTTTTTTCTACTGAATAGAACTTTATTGTATAAATGCACCACAGTTTTTTTAATCCATTCTTTAATTGACGAGCATCTAGGTTATTTCTAGGTTCTGGCTGTTACAAACAATACTGCTATAAACATAGTTGAGACTATTGTCCTGGTGGTACTAATATGTATCCTTTGGGTATGTAATTAAGAGTTGTATTGCTGAATCATTTGGTAGATTGATTCTCAGGATTTTTGTTTTTTAAATGCCATACTTTTTTTTAAAGTTTGTTTTTTAAAAAGTGGTTGCACATTTGCCTGCAAATTTTAGGATATCATTTTTTCTTACTGCTGAGTAGTACTCCATTGTGTAGATGAACTACAGTTTGCTAATCCATTCCTCAGTTGAGGGGCATCTAGGTTGCTTTCAGGTTCTTCCTATTACAAATAATGATGCTATGAACATAGTTGAGCTAATTCCTTTGGAGTGCAAATGTGCAGGTTTCGAGTATACACCTAGAAGTAGTATTGCTGAATTCTTGGGGAGATTGAGTCCCAGTTTTATGAGAAACCACCATACTGCATTCCAGAGTGGCTATACAAACTTACACTCACACCAACAATGGAGGAGTGTTCCCATTGCTCCACAATCTCTCCAGCATAGGCTGTCATCTGTGACTTTTATCTTAGCCAATCTGACAGGTGTAGGGTCATATCTTAAAGTTGTTTTGATTTGCATTTCTCTCATGGCTAAAGAAGTTGAGCACTTTTTCTTTTTTTTTTATTATGAACAAAGAAGTCAAACTTTCTATCCTTGTATATCCTTATTCAAGGTTCCTTCCCCCTCCCGCCACATCAGGTCATTTTTTCTTCTCCACAACTCCCCATCCCCTCCCTGAGCAGGCAGCAGGCAGTCCCATGGTCTCTTTCAGCCATTCATAATTTTCTGCTGAGAATTCCCTTTTTAATTCTGAACCCCATTTTTTGATTGGGTTATTCAAGGTTTTGGGCTCTAGTTTCTTTAGTTCTTTATATATTTTAAGATCAGTCCTTGGATTTGGAGAATTTCCTCCTGAGCAAGGTGTCTCAGACCCAAAAAGATAAGCAGGGGATGTACTCACTCATTAGTGGACTCTAAACAAAAAAAGCAAAAAGCAAAGCATGTCTAGGCTGCAAACCACAACCCCTGAACAGCTTTCGATCTGAAACTCCTGGGAGTGGCACCTTGGATCCCACTCCCTCTAGACAAACACCTGACTCAGTCTTGATGTTGGGGTAAGGAAACTGGATCTGCCAGGAGTGGATGCTGAACTGAGCAATATTGGAACCTTGGGACCTCCTGCCCATGCTGTTATGACAGCTTCAATTTCCTTAAGGGTTATAGGTCTGTTTAGGTAATTAATCTGATCTTCATTTAATTTTAGAAGATTGTACCTGACCAAAAAGCTGTCCATTTCATCTAGGTTTTCCATTTTTGTGGAATAAAGATTTTCAAAGTATGATCTGATAGTTCTCTAGATTTCCTGTGAGTCTGTTTTTATGTCCCCCTTTTCATTTCTGACTTTGTTTATTTGGACAATCTTTCTCTGCTTTTTGATTAGTTTGGATAAGGGCTTATATATCTTGTTGACTTTCTCAAAGAACCAACTTTTTGATTCATTGGTTCTTAGTATTGTTCTTTTTGTTTCAATTGTTTTGATTTCAGCTCTGAGTTTAATTATTTCCTGCCATCTACTCCTTCTAGGTCAGTTTGCTTCTAATTGTTCTAAGGCTTTCAGCTGACTCTAGCGTGGGATTTCTCTAGGTTTTTTTATATAGGCATCTAGTGCTATGAATTTTCCTCTTAAGACTGCTTTCATTGTGTCCCACAAGTTTAGATACATTGTGGATTCATTTTTTTTTTTTTAATTCTAAGAAGACTTTGATTTCTTTCTTATTTTCTTCCTTGACCCAGAGGTGATTCAGCTGAGTGATGTTTAATTTCTATTAGGTGGTAGGCTTTCTGTGATTTTTGCTGTTGTTGAACTCTAACTTTAGGCCCTCGTGGTCCGATATGTTACAAGAGATTATCTCATTTTCTTTGTATCTGTTGATATTTGCTTTATGACCAATTATGTGATCAATTTTAGAGAAAGTTCCATGTGGAACTGAGAAATATGTATATTCCTTTGCATTTGGGTGGAAGCTTCTGTAGATATCTATTAAATCTATTTGCATGATAATCTCTGTTATGCTCCTTATTTCTCTGTTGAGTCTCTGTCTGGTTGACCTATCCAGGGTGAAAAATATTTCTCTTGTGTTACAAAAATAAGTATTTAGTTATATATTGAGTCATTGGAGTTGACAGTTGAATAATAAAGGCTTACAGAAAAGCTCATGATTGGATCGCAAGTAGCTTGATTGTATTTTAGACAAAGGCCCATTCCCAAGAAAGAGCAGTTGAACAAAAAAAAAAAAAAAAAAATGAGAATTACAGGAGAAGGTAAAAAGAGGAAAAACATACTTCAAAACTGTGTGGGTCAGGAATCGAGGTATAAGAAAGTGTTTGAAAAAAATCTCACTGGCTAATGGGGATGGGCAAATATTAGGAGTGAGAAATGAAACCAAGTCAAATTTCAAATAAATACATGTACATATGCGTGTTTTGTCATACATGCATGCACAGATTCTTTGATTAAACAGATGATGTTTTTATTATGAATATAAAGAAAATTTTGAACTGTGTTTAGTTTAGGAGTAAGAAAACAAATATTTTTTTATCTTTTCTTTACTTAAAATATACCAAGTACAAGCAAATTCCCAGTACAAGTTACATTTTTTAGTTTTGTCAAATAAATCATCCCTGTTATGCTTCTATTACCTTAACACTCTTACAAGGTATATGAAAATTATAAATATGTTGTATGTTTAAAATATAAGCAAGCCTGCAATATTAGAAAAATACTACATTTTTTCCTATATTAGATGTTGAATACTTTAATTTAACTAGATTTTGGTTGCTCTTCACATTTTTCCCCAATTTTGTTCTATTTTGGTAGGGCAGAGCACAAAATGAATCAGATAACAAAATTGAAATAAATTCTTGAGCTAGATAGAATAGCTCATTGCTCTCAGATCATGAAGGAATAGGATCACATAAACAGAATACATTATATAAATTTGCAAGCAACAAATATATGTTTTGACATCCTCAAGCTGAGGTTAATTTAATTTAAAACTGTTTTCCAAAGAATATGTACACTAGAATATTTAGCATTCAGTAATCATACAAAGGGCACACAGTATTTTTACACATTTTATATTTATTAATAATTATAAAATTAGAGAATGATGTTACATTTGAAATGTTTCAGATGTAACAAATTAAGTAAAGTAAAACATCATTGCAATATAGTCATTATTTCATGGGAAAAAAGACAGTTATGCTTTATTCCTGGTATTCTCATGTTCTCATAAGTGTGTGGCTTGAAGTGAAACATGTTCTGTCCCATAAGCACTGGCCTATGGTACCATCTGGGGTTATCTTTACCTGTTTTTAACATCATCCATATTTTTTATTCTGGATAAAGAAGAATCAAACAGCTAAACTTCATCACAAACAAATGCATATGATTAAAATCCATGCTAAAAATATGTGTATAATATAGGACAAGACTCAGCAGTACATACACTTGTCCCGGGAGGGAGAAAGGAAGTTAAACTTCATCACAAGAGAAATGTATGTGATAAAAATTTGTGCAAAAAATATGACATAATATAGGCAGACCCACCACTAAACTAACTTGTCCTAAGGAAGATACTAGGCATTTAAACCACATTATAAAAGAAATAAAACTAAAAATAATCCTGTTTGACCTATGTGGTGACAAAACTTTATTTTCTCTCTCTCTCTCTCTCCCTCCCTCCCTCTCTCCCTCCCTCTCTCCCTCCCTCTCTCCCTCCCTCCCTCCCTCCCTCTCTCTCTCTCTCTCTCTCTCTCTCTTGTGTGTATGTGAAACCCTTCCTTCCCTTTGTACTTAAACCAACAGAACATCTGTGAACTATAGAGTGAAATGACACCAAACAATGGACTCTGCTCTATTTATTAGGGAGGATTACTTGCTGAATGTAGACAAAGAGGTAACTTGCTGAAGTTTGTAGCTTTATAAGAAAAGTCAAAGAAATTTAAACATGGGTAGCCAAGCCTCCATGATTTTAAAGAAATAAATATAAAGACAGGTATGATGCAAAATAAGAGAATAGGATAAAAAGCCATGATACAATAGGGTCAGGTACGGCAATAATTCTGCACATATTCTGACATCTATGCAGTTATAACTTTCATCACTATTTAGCCTGGGTAAGTATATATATTAACTTTCCAAATTACTTCACTTTGAACAAAAGTATTTGGAGAATAAATTTAGTAAATATCCAATAAATTCATCAAAGAGGAATTTTTTGTTAGGCTAAACTGAAAATTATCTACACAGATATAACTGGACAACATTTTCTCAATATCAGTCATAAGAAATACATTTTAAATTAAAATAAAATTTCATATTAAATAGTTCATTTATTAGTCTTTCACATTTAGCAGTCTTAGTTTCCAGAGAACTGACAAAATCTTTGCAAAAGACCCTCACATCAAAGTACTTTGGGAGATGAATCTGCTTAAAGTTAATTTTCACTATGTTTAATAACCACAGGGAGGAGGAAGTCTGGGGTCAGGGAACTGATTGACTTCATAAAAGGAAACTTTTCTAAATGCAGAAAAATACAGTTGACCAAATTTCTTTCTTACACTTATATACTGAGAAATATTAGAAATTAGCAGCTAAACTTCCTGTAAGACATTAGATACACCAAACAACACTCTTTTGTGAACCTGCACAATGAAAACTAACACCAGTTGATGTGAAATATCAGAAGCCTCATTTGCACATTAGAGCATGGCAGGGACAGAGTAGAATAACAATCAGTCTTATTGTGAGGAAGGAGACACATGCTAAATAATATTAAGAAAATGTAAGTGCTAATAGGGAGCCACAAGAGAGAAGATAAATTATTTAACATTCTCTACAGGTTATATATCATTCACTCTGCTGCTAAAACAAGGTCTGCTCCAGGAAATTCACTTGCACGTACAATCATAAGGTTGCTCTTTCTGATCATAATGAAGGCATATATAAAATCCTAAGCATTAATGCACTTTGGGCTTTGATGGAGTTGTGGCATAAGGGCACAGTGATTACATAATGTGCAATGATCTGAAGAAGGCTAGAATGAAGAGTAACTTTAGTCAATGGTATATGGGCTTGGAGACTAAGCACTTGGAATGTGGAAGAAGAATAAATACAGAGCCTGATGAGTAAGCAAATTTATCCACTTTCAAATTTCTATTCAGGAGCATTTTTTAAATGTTTTATTATCTATTATTTGTGGTAGTATTGTTCTGTTCTATGTATTTTTCTACTTTTGATTAAGGTATGATGCTTATGTAACCCATTTAAAATTGTAATGTGTAATTGAGAAATGCAGGTTAATAGTCATCTATGATAACCAAACTTATAGTCATGTTAGTTAGGTTTTTGTAGGTATACGAAGTTATATTTCAATTCGATAAGTAATCTTCAAACACTTCATAGACATGCAGAATATGGCATTTAAAATATATTAAGAACTTAGACTTTTCTGGACAGTGAGACAGGTTTGCTTCTGGCCAGCATCAATGTATTGCCGGAAAATGATAGTCATCAAAGAAACTTCATGTGGAATTTACTCTGACGCAACAGTTAGCCACTGGACAAGAAACTGTTCTGGTATTGACTGCTAGATAGTATGCTGTATAAACTGGATATGCAGGTTCCATAGGAAAGTGACCTCTGATCTTTGGCAGAACAAGCTGAGATGTTGCTTCAGGTTCCTGCTTTGTAGAAAAAATTGCCAGGCATCCTTCAGGACAAAAGGAGAAGCGACTGAGAGATTGTGCCAGATTTCCTGCATCACTGCAAGGTATGCCAGAGACTCTAGGTCTATAGGCTGAAAATGATGCCCTAATGTTACAATGGAACTTTGAGTGACTTTCCAGGCAGACAAGTGTAATCTCTGTCATTTTCTAGACTTTGGAAATTGCTTGCACTTCCTGTGTATTTGTGTAATATTATATCCTTCTTTAGTCTTTGAGGGGGTTGAAGGTTTAATAATTATAGGTATAGTTCTTAGCTATTTTAAAAGGTATATTACATATGAAACTTTAGACTCACAATGATAAGCTACATAATGGAATATTCTCTTTAATTTTGTGAATACAAATAGACTGGATATTGTGACTAATTCTTGGTTGATAGCTGTTCCGTAGTATGCAATTTTGCTATATTGAAATTGAAACCTTCTTTTTTGATTAGACAGAAAAGAAGAAGTGTGGTAGGACTATTTTCTGTATGTAATGCTGGAAATAAAGTAACTGTTTTGACCTAAGGCCAACACCATAGCAATAGGCAGAAAATCAGAGTAGAGACAGGTAGAAGGAGGGCACAGTCAGTCATTCTCAATCCAGCTCATGCCACTCATCAAAGAAGAACCATGTAAGGAATCCAGGTGAGCCATGGGCCGGGCCACATAGCAGTAGATTACTAGAAATGGGTTGAATTAAGATGAAAGTGTTAGCTAGTAATGTGCTTGAGACCTAGGCCAAACAGTATGAAATTAATATAAGCATCTGAGTCATTTTTTGGGGAAAAGCCGCCATGGGCAAGGTCCAAACTTCTGGCCCAAATGGGTCTGGAAATCTTTTACAACAATTATTGAATGAAATTGAGATTTTTATACACTTTACACAATAGTTTAATACTTCGAGAACTTTATTTGATGTATTTAAATATATTATGTTCTTCCAATTCTCTCTTTGCCAATCTCTCAAACTTCCATATTTTCCATTAAATGTTCTTGTTTTTCTTTTCCTATCTAGTCCAGTTTGTATTGCCCAACTGGTTTTAGGATTGAGGCCGGTCTTGGTGTTTGGTAGGTTTATTTGAATCATGTCAATAAAAAATTTGATATCACTCATTCTTTATATGTTTTACTTTCCCACATTTATTTATAAATTGGAAATGCATATTCTACCCTCTTTTTTTTTCAAAAAATACTTGTGTAATTTTGTGCTTTATATAATATTTTATGTTTGTTCTAACAAATAAAGCTTGCCTGAAGATCAGTGGGAAAACCCAGCCACTCGTTAGCCAAGCAGTGGTGGCTCACACCTTCAATTCCATCACTATAGACCTCATGCCTTTCACTCAAATATTTGGAAGGCACACATGCTTTTAATCCCAGAACTGAGGAGGTGAAGAACAGAAGTAATATGACTGAGCAGAGAAAAAATATATGGCTGGAGGAAACAGGAGCTCAGTTATTTTGGGGTGAGGACTTGGTAGAAGTAGGAAGTATTTCTAGTGCCTGGTTCCTTTCTCTCTCTGATCTTTCAACATTTACCTCTACATATGGCATGGGAATTTTATTAAGACTAATAGGGATTCCTGCTATAGTGGGGTTTTTTGTTTGTTTGTTTTTTAAAATTTGTGCAGCTAGTATTTTGAGCCAACTATGATAGAATATACATATAAACTCATCACTAAAATATTGAAATCAGTGACACACTCCTTTAATCCCAGCATTTATGAAGCAGAAGAAGGAAGACAGATCTATCTCTGTTTTCCAGGTTTGCTTGGTCTTGAGAGAAGTTCCAGTATGGCCAGGTTTACACAGAGAAACCCTGTTTCTAACAAAAATAAAGCAAAAAAAGAGAAATGCTGAAATCATTTTTTTTCAGAGCTTAAAAGTGACCTAGACTTTGCAGTCAGACCTTGTCTCTTTAATTAAAATATATTGACTAAATGCACACACAAACACACATAACACTTGTGTGCATGTATGTGTAAAATATCAAATTTCAAGAATAAACTATGTAGTACTATCAGCATTTTCTAAAACCTTCAATAAAATAACAAAATGTAAAAATCAATTATTATTGAGAAGGGTTCAGGCAGTATTCTAAACATTTCGTAATGATATAATCTTACTGAAATACAATGATGCATGATGTTAACGAATTCATATTAGTTATAATTTTGATTGTCATTTTACATACTATTAGAGGTAAGCAAATAAGAGTAGTGCACTTTGAACAATCTCCTATAGTTATTTTTTTCCTCACAAGTTTACTTTACACATATAGTAGCAACTCTCTTTTTAGTAAAAAAGGAGAAGGTATACACATACCATTGTCACAGTGATAACAATATAAAGGAATTATTAAAAATTTGAATATGACTTTTATACTTTTTAAGAAACTGAGAAGCATATAAGAAAATAAATTTAGAAGTTCTATGGAAAATAATATCATATAAAGAATAAAATACTAAATATAAAGGAATCTAGCATAATGGAGTTTAAACTATTTTTTAATTAATGGTCATCAACCGTTATCAGGAACATAATGAAAACTTTAGAATTTGTTTTGGCCATTGAGTCTTTATACATTGCAAAATGCTGGGAAGACATTTTGGATGTACCCATTTGCAGTTCTGCCCCACAAAATTTAAACTTTTCTATAAATATTTAGTGGATAAATATAATAAAATTTAATTGAAAAGTTAATAAAATTGTTCATGAAAATTTAACTAAAAAATCATTTTAATAAAAATCAATTAAATATTTAAAATCATTTAAATAAAATATATCTGATATTTTAATAACACAATGTGACTTCTTATAATGTCCTTATTCATATGAGTTTCCTGAGATTTTGCTAACATTCAGATTTTAATTTACTTTTTCTAGTCTGGGGTGAAATTCTGATTCTCCTCATCCTTGCATTAGTGGATTGGATGATGGTGCTAGAATAATTCTTTATAAAAATAGGTACACATTTCACCTTAATTTATTCAAGATTTAGCTACTTTACATTAAACATATAGTTATGTTTGCAATTCTTCTAAGGACAATGTGTATCACCATTCTAGGTATATGAATCTAAGATTATTCAACATGTAGTCCTCAAAGAACTAGAAGAGGCTTATATTTATGTCATTTACATCATATTTTTTGGCTCAGATATAAGGTTTTTGGAGTAAAAATGCTATTTTTATTTAAAGTTGCTTTGCCTTCTTTATGTAAATAACATGTTACTGTGAACATAATCTAGAATATCTTTTCTGTATTATATTAATACTAAATTTAGAACAGTTTACAATAAAGAGAAGATGGAAAGAAATAGATTTTGTTTGCTATTTATATTTCAGGAGTATCCTGGGAATTAAATAAATTTCCATCAGGCTTTCTGATAAAATCATTTAAGTTTGCTTCTTACTTTTTCTTTCTTTTAACATACAATTATGCTTCACTTTAAATGTTTAACTATATTCATCTTACCCAGATCTAAGTCAACAAATCGACAAATGTGATTTTCCACAAGGAAGTCACAAAGACTCACTGGAAAAAACACAATATCCTCAATAAATAGTGCTGGTCACACCAAATAGCTACATGTAAGAGAATATAAAGAGATCCACATGAACCACCCAGCACAAACCTCAACTGAAAATGGTCCAAGCATATCAACAAAAAACAGATAAACAGAAATAGAAATAAAGTGGAAAATAAGCTTTAAAACAGCACAGAAAATGTGTTTTCGAGCTATTTTCCAATACTATCCTCTTTAAGACCATGAATTAAAAATGGGGTCTCATGAAGCTGAAAGGTGTATGTATGGGAAAGGACACCATACTTAAGGCAAATACATGGCTTATTGAAGAAGAAAGAACTTTTGCCAATTATACATATAATGAAAGGTTAGTATCTAGAATACATAAATAAACATCAAAACCCAAAGCAAATTGATTTTAATTTGGCAAAAAGAGAAAAAATAAATTATATCAGTTACGAATGTGGTTTCCCAGTATTATTACTATTAAAAAATTTGCCTGTGACTTCTATGTTTTATATGCTGCCAAATTAAAAAAAAATATTTTTTATTTTTAATAAATGCCAAAAAAGTATGTTAAAAATATTTTTCTAAATTTAAGAAATTGTGGAGAAGAGAGAACTACCTGATGTAGTGGGAGGGGGAAGGGACCTTGAATAAGGATATACAAGGATAGCAAGTGTGAATTCTTTGTTCATAATAAAAAAATAAAAATAAAGAAAAAAATTCCAACAGAAAAAAAAGAAATTGTAAAAAAACAGAAAAAAATCAAGAAGTATATTTATATAAATAGGTGAAAGTATGAAAAAATATTATGACTGAAATTCCAAAAACCAAAAATATTTTAAAAAGGAGAAGACTACATAAAACTATATTTGTCCCTTACTAAATGTTGAGTTTTCCAAAACAGAACAAAACAATGGCAAAACTAAAAATTAAAAGCTTGGATCCCACTTCCTCTAGAGGAACACGTGACTCAGCTTTGATGTTGCGGGGAGAAAACTGGATTTGCCAAGAGTGGAGGCTGAACTAAGCAATATTGGAACTATTAGAACCGTGGGATTTGGGAGAGCCTGCCCATGAGGGGAATGGGGAGATGTTGAGAAGAGAGAATGACCTGATGTGGTGGGAGGGGGAAGGGACCTTGAATAAGGATATCCAAGGATAGAAAATGTGACATCTTCATTCATAATAATAAAAAAAATAAAAAATAAACATTTACAGCCGAGATTAAAGAGAAAATGTAGACATGATGCTTAGCAGCCAAAGCCTGTGAAAAAATTTAAATTTTCTAATTGCTTAGCATCATCTAAGCTGACTTTGTATTTCAAAATAAAGCAATAGTGGGACTACTTAGATCAGTAATTCCCATAATATATTGTGTCCAAAATGAACCTTTAAATGATGAATGCTGCTCTTGCTTCCAAGGTAGATGAGCCCAGGCACTAATGACTATTTGCCCTGTAATTTGATGACTAATTGTCCTCATATGGGTTTAAGTTCTCACACATGTAAAATGAGGAAATAGAAACATGATTGTTTTTGACATTTTGACATTTTCATTAAGAAAGTAAAGAGCTAAATATTCTATTTAATGAATTCATCAAATTAAATATATCTGTCATGATTTTTCATTCTATATGTAAAATTTATAAAGAAAAATGTCAGAAACATGAACACAGAGATTTTCCCACAAGAAACATGTATGTATAATGACTATTTGCTTATATCATCACCATAATGTTTGTGCTTGTATTTTACTAATTTAACAGAAACGTAGATATATCAATTGAGAAAATGTCTCCATAACATTGGTCTGTAGGTAAGTCTACAGGATATTGTCTTTGATTAGTGATTTATTTTGGATAGCTTGGCTCAATGTGGGCAATGTTATCACTTACTTAACTATCCTGAATTATATAATGAAGCAAAGGGAAACCATGCCAATAAATGATTAGCCTTTCTCTTGGCTAGTTCCTTACTCCAGGCTTGTTTCAAAATATTTGTTTACATTAAAAATGTGTGTCTCTGTGTCAAGAGCCTTCTGATTGGTTTATTAAAATGCTAACTAGTCAATGAGCATGAGAGACTATGCAGGATTTGGGGGAACAGAGAAATTGATAATGAGAAGGAAGAGGAATCTAGGTATAAGACTTCACTAGATGACATGAGCAAGTCATATATGCCTCACCTTATAAGAAGTGGTAACTGATTCATGTGGCAGAACATAGACATATATTTATTTGTATGTGTGTATATAAAAATGTTAATTAATTTACAAGAGCTAGTAAGAAATAAGCCTTTGCTAAGGCCAACTCTCAGGGTTGATTGTAAGCTAGAGGTCCAAAGATAATCCAAGAAGGATATTTTCTAAAATGACTCATTCTCTGTTTGACTGACTCATAAAGAAGTAGGTGAAATAAACTCATTTCTCTTTTGAAAAAAAACCCAAATATTTGTTAAAGATAAAATATAAAAATAATATAAATGTTATTATTTTGTTATAATTGAAGAATATTAAAATTTATATGTTCAATATAAGTGCTATAATATAAACTAAAACATGGCTTTCTACTTTCAACAGTAAGACTTTACAAAGAAAAAAGGTTGTGAGAACAAAATTTTATATACTTTCCCCACTAAATGAGGAATTTTAAATGTAAAATTAGTTTTGTTCAAATTCCTGCATTTTAGAAAACAAATATATTTCAATACTAAGTCACATGCTTTTCAAAAGCTTAAGATTTTTCCTTGGCAAACACAAAATTTAAAGATGAATTTTGAAGTTTTATCTTAGGTTCTAAAAACAATTTAAAGATAAATATTACACCTAAATTTTAAATTAAGACTACATTTTACTTAATCTAAAAATTTTTGACTTTGCTAATTTATTATGTTGATATTATTGCAAACTTAACTATTCTAAAGAAAACTCTGAATTAAGAATACACCCAGACAATGTAGTATGGCAGTTTCTCAGAAAACTAGGAATCAATCTCCCCAAGGATCCAGCAATAGCACTACTAGGCATATACCCTAAAGATGCACATTAGCACTCCAAAGGCATTAGCTCAACTATGATCGTGGCAGTTTTATGCATAATTGCAAGAATCTGGAAACAACTAGATGCCCCTCAACTGAAGAATGGATTAATAAACTATGATACATCTACACAATGGAGTACTACTCAGCAGTAAGTAAAAATGATATCCCCAAATTTGCAGACAAATAAATGGAATTGGAGAATTTTCTCCTGAGTGAGGTCTCACAAACTCAGAAGGATAAGCAGGGGATGAACTCCCTCATTACTGCACTTTAAAATAAATAAAAATAAAAGGTAAAGGTCACTCAAGATGCAAACAACAACCACTGATTAGCTTAAAATCTAAAAATTTTATTTAATATAGTCTTCTACTGTTCACTCGATCTCAAAACTATTCATTCTACACAATGACATTGTTACATATTTCTTTTTTTGTCTTGTCACTCTATTTGTTTTTTAGAAAATAAAGAGCTTTTAAGATTGCATAAAGTGTATTTTTTAAAAAATATGCTGTAGAACTTGTGTTTATTTTGAATCAGAATTACAAATATATTTGTAAGGTAAATATTTTTGTTTCCTCTGAAACTGGTATAGAACATTATATAAATATACATGAAATGTAGGCAATATGTTTTTACTAAAGAACATCACAGAACTTGTCACACAAATCACGTCACAGGTTTCATATTCCATTTTTTTCTTTTAAAATGAGTTATGCAATCACAAGGTTTAAGTCTTCTAATAAAATCTTATTACTTAATGTGAGATGGACACATATCCTTGCCATTCTCATCAGCATAAATGAACTTCCTGCTTGTTTATTTATTTATTTGCATTGGTAATGAGAGATTTCACTCTTTAGCTCAGGATGGCTTCTTTTTTTTTTTTTTTTTTTTTTTTTTTTTTTTTTTTTTTTTTTTTTTTTTTTTTTTTTTTTTTTTTTTTTTTTTTTTTTTTTTTTTTTTTTTTTTTTTTTTTTTTTTTTTTTTTTTTTTTTTTTTTTTTTTTTTTTTTTTTTTTTTTTTTTTTTTTTTTTTAAACTTTATTTATTTGCCTTGATGTTTGCCTGGAACTGGAACTACAGACAGTTGTTAGCTGCCATGTGGGTGCTGGGAATCGAACCCGGGTCCTTTGGAAGAGCAGACGGTGCTCTTAACCGCTGAGCCATCTCTCCAGCCCCCAGGATGGCTTCTAACATGTGGTCCTTTTGGCCTATTCTTGCAACTCTTGGTATTAAAGGTATGGACCACATCCAATGAATGTTTTTTTTAAAAATATGTTTCCAAATTCACAAGTGTCTAACTTAGTATTCTATAATAAGTTTCTAGCCTGTTTGGTCTGTGGCCCAGACCCACAGACCTGCAAACCCACAGTTCCACAGAAACACACATCAGTGTATATTAATTACATGTTGCTTGGCCTATGGTTTAGTCATATTGCTTGCTAGCTCTTGCATCTTAATTCAATCCATTTCCATTAATCTGTCTTGCCGTGTGGCTTGTGGCTTATGTATTTCTTTACATCTTGCTTCTTGGGCTGCTGGATTGTGTCTTCTGTGACTTTATCCTCCTTTCCCTGTATCTATGCTTGGATTTCTCACCTACATTCTTGTTATTGTTATTGTTAGAAGTAAAGTCATATTTTTGTCTGTGTATAACCTTGTTCAAGCATAAAGTGTAATTTATTATGGACCTACCAACTATAGATTATCTGAGGCAGATGAACATCTGAAACCTCAGCAAGAATAGATAATTATATGTCAAGGCAGACAAATAAGCTCCAAGTGAGTTGGCTTCGCTTCTCAGAAGTGATAACATAGCAAATGTTCAGTAGATGTTGACACTGAAACATCACTGCTTGAGAGAAACACTTGATTAACATCTAGTAACTTTGTCATGTAGATTGTAGAATGCATGTCAGCAATACCCTGTAAACAAGACAGTAGGTACAACTCAGATGATTGCAGTCATAACAAGTTGGAAATTACTAGTTATCCATGGATCAATAGGATTGATATTGTGAAAAGCAATCTGTATTTTCAATGCAATCCTCATTAAAATTTCTACACACGAAGTTGGGGATTTAGCTCAGTGGAAGAGCACTTGCCTAGTGAGCACAAGGCCCTGGGTTTCATCCTCAGCTCCAGAAATAAAATAAAAGCCAAAATTCCAATGTAATTCTTCACGTAAATTAAAAACAAAACAAAACAATCTTCAATCTTATATAGAAATAAAACAAAACAAAAAACCAACAAACCGACAACAGCAAAAAAAAAAAAAAAAAAAAAAAAAAAAAAAAAAAAAAAAAAAAAAAAAAAAAAAAAAAAAAAAAAAAAAAAAAAAAAAAAAAAAAAAAAAAAAAAAAAAAAAAAAAAAAAAAAAAAAAAAAAAAAAAAAAAAAAAAAAAAA